>JASKGN010007896.1:0-15722 GCA_030556245.1 Falagria sp. GC000072 | reverse complement strand
GTAAACACATTTGAGAAAAATGAATGCATCACGTGTGATTGTTAGTTATGGCCGTAATAGTTTATAAAAATCAACACGATAATATCAAAATTTATATAAACATCTTCTAATTTTAGTTATTTAATACACCCAGAAGTTTAAACTATATCTTCTTATTCGAACTAAAAATTGCAAATTATTAACGCGAATATACCTTTGCTCCGGCGTCGCGAGGTGCAATGTTTGCATGTGTTAGTGAGCGCACGTTCACACGTACACGGACGGGTCTATATTGTTAGACAGATAAACAATTTATATCACTTAATTCACAAGACAGCTTGGCTATCTGTCTAGAACGTTTGGTCACATCGCATTCATCACCATAGAAATAATATTGTTGGAATTTTGGTTGATAATAGTCGGTGGACAGCAGAAGTGCTCTCTGACTGCGCCCTAAGGCTCATAATTCACAGTAAAATTGTAATTAACTGCTTGTAGATTCATACCCTTTATATAATTTGAGAATAACTAAATAAATAGTTTATACCTCATGATGCCTCTAAAGTCTAAATAATTTTAATTCCAAATTTGATGAAAATCAAGCAAATAATTTGGAAGATATTCCACAGAATATACAGATATAAATTAGAAGCCATTACATTGAAATAGTTTTACGTTTTGATAAGTAAATCATTCAAAATTATTGAAAAACTCCAATCAAGGATATTTATTCATCATTTCAATTGGTTTTCATGAATTTCAGCACTTCCTTAAATTAATCACACAACAATAAAAATGTATTACAAATGTAAACAAACTATTCAATTACCGACGGTGGCAATTGAAATTTTCAAAACCAAAAATTTCATGTACCAAATCCTCTTCTACACTGCTTAATTAGTTTATAACCCAAATTTGAAGAAAATCGATCCAATACACCACTTGTGATTGTTCATGACCGTAATTATTTATAGAAATCAACACGATAATATCGAAATTTATATAATGATCTGTTAATATTAAGTAAATTCAAATTGATTTATATTCTAAACATATTTGTGTAATTACTGTAAATAAATTTAGATACATATTTAGAAAAAAAACTTCTGAAAATAATTATCACTGTAATAAAATATTAATTAAGTATTTCAAAATTTTAATAATGTATACACTCCGAAAAATTCATAAATGAAACCCAAACTTGCAAGTCTCAAATAGATCGCAAATCATGTAAAAATTTTGACCTGCGGCCTTCAAATAATTTATCAATTTATCAATTATAAAATTATTAGATATTATTAATCAATGATATTAATTATCCATTTCAAATTGTTTCCGGGAATTTCAGTTCATAACTTAAATTAATTCGCAACAATAACAAGTAATACAAATGTTAACAAAATATTCAATTGCAGACAGCGGTGATTCATACTGCCAAACGGGAAAATTTTGAGACTTTTCACGTATCAAATCATTTTCTCCACTGTTAAATTAGTTTATAATCCAAATTTAATGATAAAGAATCGCGCCGTTTGATCAATACCACATTAAACACATTTGAGAAAAATATATGCACCACATGTTATTGTTAGTTACAGCCGTAATTATTTATAAAAATCAACACGATAATGTAAAAATTTATATAAACATCTTCAAATTTTAATTGTTTATGCACTCAGAAGTTTAAAATATATCTTAGATTCTTAATTCAAACTAAAAATTGCAAGCTATTAACGCGAAGAATGAATATGTCGTACACATTCACTAGCCGATCGCGAACTGCAAATATATTGCTGTATCATTGCGATGCACCTCGCCAATTTGTATCTATGTATTTGTGAGTGCACTCAATATTTTAAGTTATGTAAACAATTTATATCATTTCGTTGACAAATTTCTATATTTTTATATAGTTTTTACCATTTTTTAAATTATGTGATATGATAATAAATATTTTCATGTCATTTAAATTTAATTAAATTATATTTTATAATAATTTAAATTTATTTAATGAATAAATTTTTACATAAATTTAAATATCAAATAAATACTAAATTTATAAAAATTTATAAAATTTACATACGAAATGATTTTGTATTTTTACATTTTGATATCAATTTTTATCAAGTAAACACAAATATAAAATTGTAACTTTGAAAAAAATATACATTTTATTAAATTAAAAAAAAACAATTAAACAAAAATAAATAATATTACAATACAATAACAATTAATTTCACATTTTAGAAGTATCTAAATTGCTACTAACAATATAACTCAAATAAATAAAAATATTCTAATTTCATTTCAGTTACAAAGACAAATAAATTTTTGCAATAACAAAATATCATTAAATTAAGATTAAACTACATGATTAAATTATTCACATATTACAAAGAGCAATAAGTAATAACTATACATAATATATAACAAGATTTTACAATTTGTCATAACAATTGATTTAATGCACATAATAATAATTGTTTCCTTTAAGGAAATAATTATTATTACATTTGCACAATCCTTTTCTTTACTTTTCAACAATTAAACGTTTTAAAATCAGCGTATTAATATTATAAATTGTTAGTTTTTAATTTTCTAATATTTCAATTATTCTTTTAATATTTTTGTTTTTACTGTTTAATTCTAAATAAATTAGATGTTTTAAAAGGCATAGTCATTGGTGGTGGTCGCAAATCCATTTCAATATTTGTATAATCTCTGACATATCTTTTAGAATTAGAAGATGGTCCACTTTGTACCCTTACAGGTCGATCATTTCGCAATTTTTCATATTGATGTCTCATGAAAGCATTTCCTGGTTTCCCAAATACTTTAAATTTACTTTGTTGCGGTGGTATATGATCACGTACATGTTCTTTAACCTTATACATTTTCATTTGTTTAAGTAGCTGAGGATCAATTGCTTTTGCTCCAGTGTTTGGAGAATAAAGGTAAGCTTGTGAGGTTTCTATAGGCTTTTGTAATCCTTGTAGATGATTTTGTAAATTTGGATTAAAAAGTCCATTTTGGGGATAGCTAAAACTCATTTCAAGATCTTTATTTTCCAATTGTTGTTGTTGATGAGCATGTACTTGTTCATGTCGTAGAAGGAAAATTCCCGGATCTTGTTCTTGAGAATCACTTGATGGTAACTGCTGATACCGACTATTATGTTGACTTTGTTCGGCTAAAAGATTATTAATTTGAGTTAAGCTATCTTGAAAATTCGTTCTGTGGTTTGATTCAGTATGAGTTTGAATATGGCTTGGATAGTTATCAGCATAAATATTTCCATAACCATTTGACATTTCTTTAATTAATGATGTGTCAAAATGTATAGGAATTTGGGGATCTTGTGGGTTAATTCTTTCTTTGTGGACTGTTAAAAATGGTTCTCGTAATAAACTAGTATCAATTGGTAATTTAGGTACAGGTGGAATTTGGGTATTTAAAGGTTGACCAGCTTCTGATACTTGAATATAAGTCATTTGAGCTTCTGGTTGTTGTTGTAAATGAATTTTAGTTTCTTCATCAGGAAGATATCCTAAAGGTTGTGTTTGACTAGCTGCTTGTGCTTGAAGCTTCTGCATGTATTCCACTGCATTGGAATAATCAAATCCCTCACTTTTGCCAATTGCTTTGTCGTGGTCAAAGCCATAACTATTTTTTGGTGTACCAGGCAAACTTATCTCCTTGCTACGGTAAATCTCTACTGAAGGACTTAAATTCTTCCATGGAAAGTTGCTCTGAATTGGTTCCTTTTGAATGTATTTTTGACTTTGGATATTTTCTAAGAATGCTAATTGCTTTTGTGTTTTTGGGGTGAGGTTTGCTTCGGAAAGAACTTGGTGAGAATTCGAAGGTGATAAATTGTAATTATTTATATTAATTGGTTTTCTAACTTCTTCTTTATGACTTCCTGTAATTATATCAGAATCAGTGTGGATCGCTTTGAAAGTCTTTTTGGGAGCATTCGGATCATTGCCAAATTTTACACTGTAACCAACATTGAATGATTGTGACTGGCCATGATTAGAATTCGATTGGCTAATTGAAGATATTGATTTGCCAGTTTTTGGTGATTCCGGCTTGAAAATTACTTGTGTGTATGGTTGAGCTTGTGGAATAAGTTTTGATGGTGCGGGATGACTATGGGAAGTGGTAAGAGGGGTATTATGAGAATGTTGAGCTTGTTGTGTATGATGTGAATGTTGACTATGTTGATGTCCATGAGATGATGAAGGTGACGAGTGATATCTCACAGGACCTCGCACATTGGGAATGGCCTTTGGTCTTGAAGTAGATAAAGTTTTATGTATGGTAGAAGTATATTTATATTGCCCAGTAGGATGTTGCACTTCAGTTTTATGTTTTGTATCTGTAAATGTTGGTTGAGCATAGGCAATTGGTTTATAATAAGGTTGATGATTATGATGTTCATGTCGATGATCCGTTTGACTCTGACTCTCTGGTCTGGAATATGTTTCTTGTTCCTGATGAGAATGGTAACTTGGAGGTGGACCACTCACAGCATTTTTACCATAGATAACATCGCTTTGTTCTTGCTTATTATGAACTGGTTCAGCTTCATCAGCTGAAGCACTATGACTACTAAAATCTCCTTGGTATTGATATTCTTGATATTTTGGAGTTGTCACTTGATGAGATGTAGTTTTATCTTCGTTATTAATGTGGAAATTGATTGAGCTCTTAGCATCTTTCTCTGGATAATTTGGGTCGCGATGAATTATACTTGATGAATAACTAACTCCATCACGCCGATTTGTCCCTTCAGTTTGAGTTGTTGTAGCAGTAAGAGTTGTGTAACTCGTGGTATCAATTGTTGTTAGAGGTGGTGATGGTGTTGCTGACGTTACTTCTTCTGCTTCAGAGGCAACGCCAACAGCAAAGAGTGCGATCAATGCCTGCAAAATGAGGATAGTGAATGAGAACATGGATAAATTAATTAAGTGTAAATTATTAATATGAATCAGAATAATTGCCGAATGGAAATCCCGTTAACACACTTAGCAATTATCTATGAAATTACAATAAAGAATATGGAATATAATATTCTTTGGATTATGTTTGTAATTGAATGAAATTAAGAAGTATAAATAAAATGTATCAGCGTGAAGCCCGTAGAGTGTTATTTGTCTAACTAATTCAAGGGCTTTGTAATGGTAGAAATTCAAAGAGGTGAATTTAAAATATTCAGACAGCATGGTTTTAATTATTATTATGGCTTAATTTAGTAATGCACTTGGAGTCTTAAATTAACTTATAATCATAGTTCATCTCGCGATGCTATGAGAACACGAAATTATGGTTGTTGGTAATTCTAAAGACAGATTAGTTGCGCTATAGATTAACTTTCTTATAGGTAGTTCTTTTATGTAGCTGACATCAAAACTTATTTTCGAAAAATTTTCAAAAATAAATTCCATTTCTTTTTCAAAATCTATTTGCAAAACAAATTACTCATTTAGTAAACACATATTTTTAAAGAAGTATTTAAATTAGTTATTTAGTAAGTTATCTTTAAACATCGATGATTTTCAGCAAATAGAAGTTTTTACCGTAGTATTGATAGCACAGTTAACACAATTCGTTTGCTAATTAGCCAGTTGGGCAGTAGCGCATATAACTTGTATGTTCATACATATATGTTGTGCCATAGAGTCATACACGAAACTTAGAACAAGTAGAGCACTAACAAACGCGTATACCGCTAATTAAACGCTCTTATTGCCGCGTGCCGCTCGCGCTTTTTTTTGCATCTTAATGAAGATGCACGCAACTTAGTGCTCCTGAACAATGTTCAACTCGCTTTGGAAAGTATTAATCAATTTAATTAATTACCAACGTTTAATTTCGTTATTATTGAGATATTATTGCCGTCATTTAAATGCTTATTTATTTTATTAAATTATCAATTATCTTCAGAAAAGATAATGTAATGAATCATAATTATTGTTAGAAATAAGGTTAAAATCATTTTTTCGAAGATTTCTTAGTTCTAGTTTCTAATGATTAAAACAAACGACTGAAGGAAACTACAAGTTCTTAGATGAAAATTTGAATAATACAAATTTAATTTGATCCTAGTTTACAGTAAAACCGCTATACATTTCACTTTTCTTTTCATACTTTTTAACTGTTATATTTCTTTTGTTTCCGGCAATATAAAATTTATTATTTATAATGTCATTAAGAGCGCCTAAGCTTTCGGTTCCTCAACTACTCATGTGTCACTTAATTTACGCAAAAACTCATTCATTTAACTTTCATCGTTTAGTGAAGTATTTACTTCACTACGCATCAAGTGCTCTTTTGTGGTTTTTCATTTATTTTCTTTTTTCATTTCCATTTGATATATTATTACTTGGTCGTTTTGTTCGTGTATAACTACGAATAATCGTATTCTTGTTTATTTCAATATACTCAGAAGTTAGGTGATTTTAAGTGACAACCTGTGTTACAAACCGCAATCACATGTCGCGTTGATGCGATGATGAGATGTGATATCTGCTGCTTGTCGACGATGCTCATTGATAAAGCATAATGGATAGAAAGTGTCTTAACTTGCGTCTAAACTGTTTACGACATTTTCGAATATTTTTGCAATGGTTTAAGCACGAGTAATCAAATAAACCGAAAGCTAAACGATGCAATTTAAATTTTAACATTTAAAGGTAATTTCTGCAAAGTAGTTTAGTATAAGAAGAAGTAAAATACTAAGTTTTAGTTTGATGTTACTAATTAGTTGATTGAAATTTAAAGTGCCAGATGATTTGACGACTTAAAGTTTTAGTCATAAATCAAAAAAGTTAGTTAATTACAAATAAAAGTCCATTAGAATTTATGACACCAAATTAATTTTGTTTGATTTTATGACTTCAATCAAAACTTTAAAAAGTCTTATACTAAAATTTACTTACGATTAGCTTCATAATCCACTAACAATTAACCAGATTAAAAATAATATCACAGAAACCAGTAGCAGATTGAAGCAAACAATTAATTAATTGATAAATTTCCTTAAACTTTCAATTTTTCTTCTCAAATTGAATAAATCACTCACTATTATTGTCCCATAATTGCTAGAGACTTGTGCACTTTCCCAACTCGCGACTTATCATTAACACTAGCCGAAGAAGCTCGGCAGAAGCAAAAGGTAGATATGATAGTCGCCAACTGATAAAAGCGTCTTTTAAGTTTATAAACAATTCCCCTTCTCTTCCCCTTAACGTAAAGCATTACTTCTTCTCCCCAAAACTCAGTCGTTTCATCTTTTACTTTAACTATTGTCTATTCACTTACTTCAAACAGTTTCGTTTCTTCGTTGAGTGTTGCTCTTTTCTACGCTTTTTCTTCTTATAGATGCGCATGAATGAAACCGTAAGCGGGTTGCGTGCGCACTTTGTACTTGAACTTACAGAAAAGTTTCAAGTACAAGTGTAGTGTAAGTACTTGTGATTAGTATGCGATGGAGTTTTTTTTTTTGTGTCATGAAGAATGTATATACTAAGAGTATTCTTAGGTATCGTTAGTATGTATATGAAATTAACGTGAATGCATTTCAGTTGTACACTTTTGTACGAAATACAAATTTGTGCGCATTCCAAAGTTCTAACTATGTAATTATATATCCAAGACGAATCGAATTCTCAAATTGAATTTGTTGATTTCATCTAAGAATTAATTAATTTATATTTTCATTAAAATTTTATTACCTAAAATAATAGAAAACTTTAATATATAAATTCAAAAAGTGAAACAAGTGAAAATTGTAACACTTATCTATATTTCTTTGAATGAATTTCTTATAAATTAATTATTAATTTTTCTTCTTCTTGGACTAATTAATTAACTCTGAATTAGTTAGCAACAAAACGTGAACAAAATTAATTATTTTATATAA
Organism: Falagria sp. GC000072; assembly: GCA_030556245.1. Lineage (NCBI taxonomy): Eukaryota > Metazoa > Arthropoda > Insecta > Coleoptera > Staphylinidae > Falagria > Falagria sp. GC000072. The sequence continues at coordinate 7,816 of JASKGN010007896.1, read as the reverse complement.
ACAGAAAAAATCAAATTAACAATTGTATGAAGTCAAGCGACTAACTTGCATTCGAAATCATACACATAAAATGTAATTATAATTATGGGTAAAATACTAATACTACTAGAATCATTAAAACAGCAATTTCATAGAGTTAGGGAAACAAAGTTCAGCGATCCGTCCACTCCATCCCAACGCATTTTTCTTCATTTACTGCTCAGAAACTTAAAAGTTAAATAAGTACGAATGCCATTGAAGTTTCTATTCGTTATTAATATGCACGTTTCGCGTGACAAACGAACATATTTCTATATGACCATAGCGAGAAAATTGCATTTTTTGTTTCAGCTATACGCATCATATACGCGCTAAACACTTTTTAACTTCGACTTGCATAAATTTGAATTGAAAAATGTTAGTGTTATAATTTTCTTTTTGTATGCATGTTTATTAGGTTTGAATTTAATTATTTATCAAAAGTGTTATTGGTTACATTAAGTTTTTAGGGTAGTTAATTTTTATGTTGGAGAATTTCATCAAAAAAATTTAAATTAGCAATACTTCTAGGAAAATCAAAAGTTTCACTAAGAAGTATTTTTATTACTCATTGGTAACTCATTTTATGTTGCGATCCAATCATCATGATTCAGAAATTTTTTTTTTTTAGTTAACAAATTTTAATGACTCAACTATCAAATTTTATTTTGTTAAAAAATATTAAATATTAAAAAAATATTTACTTTGATAAATCACACATCTGATTTTTTTTTCTAAAAAATTCTTTTCTAAGATGACTTTAGCCTAATAAAATTAAATTTAATGTAATGTCAATTTAATTTGTGGTTTTCCCAGAGACTGTTGCTCCAGATCAACTTGCTTTTACAACCACAGTCGTTTTACATGCTTTTATTTAATTTTCTAATTCGCTGCATTAGTCGAAACTTCTAACAATCGAAATTGACTCGAGTTGTGTAGTTATCTAGTTGGAACGTGTTATTAGATTTGTTTGAATTATATTATTTATTGTTCTTGCTCGTTTCGTATGTAGTTTTAATTAAGGTTTCTTTTTTGACGTCTTTGTCCTCAAATTGGAGACAATTTTATTTAAATTCAACTTCTATTACAAAATTGTATCGTCTCACCTAAAAATGTGATATTTTCGTTTTCGTTTTAAGGTTGCTACGCCTACTTTAGAATTAATACATAGTTGAGAATAGAATTTGAATTTTTATATTCTTTTTGTTCTCAAATGTAATATCACGTTCAAGGTTTATGAGAACAGGGCAAATATGACATTAAAATAATATATTACTTTTTATTGTTTATATTATTTGAAAGTTTTTGTAAATATGTTTCTTTGCATTTTCATTACGATTATTATTTGAAAATTAAGAACAGTTACAAAGCAAAATAAATCAGCGACTTGAATTTGTTTTTCAAACGATACTGATCGAATTCATTCATCCGTGAGTTTATTGAAAACTTATTTTACTGTCACTTAGATTCTCAACAGTTTTTAGGTTTTCTAAGAACTTAAAAAATCTATTCGTAAAATTAAAATTAATTATAAAACAAAAATCAAATTTGACGATGCGAATCTTAAACATGTACAACCACTCAATAAACGGCCATTAATTTAGAACATTATTTTGTTTAATTAAATTAATATACCTTTACGTTAAATGAATATAATACTAACGATTTGGTAACTGGGTTATTGTGTTACAAGGTGGTCATAACTATACCTAATCTTAATATTATCCAATTGCAAATTGATGTCTAAATACTAATTTTCTTATCGATAATTATATACGAAATAAATGGAAAATGGAAAAATTGATAAGGAACAAGTAAATGCTATACGTATAATATCATAGAATAATTCTTTCCTTGGTTTTACTTCTTCTTATTCAAATAAAATGCACATCTGGTGCATAATGTATCCATCTGCTTAAGTAATTTACAAATCGTCAAATAGAAATCTCGTCAATTTCATTTATTAATTTTACATTTATTATTATCGAAAATCTGAAATGTGATTGCTTTGAGATAAGCACATATTGATAAAATGATGAAAAATAGAAAGAGGAGTACTAAATGAATGTATGAAAATGAAAAGAAAATACTGAGTATATTAAATTGCTAAAGTGAAAGAAGCGATAAAATGAAAAAGCAGCATAAATTCTTCTCATATTAGTAGAATGCACATCTGAACAGATAATTTTATGTAAATAAATATCATGCAGGAATGTTAACGTAAGTCAATTGAAAAATTGAAATATAAATCCATTTCATGCAATTAAATTTAGTTCATGTTTGCATAAATCGAAATCTTTTGCATATTGCAAGTCAATATTCATTATTTTTCTAATTAACACAACTCGAAGATTTCTATGTCATTTGAAATAAACATTTATTTACATCAATAAATCATTTCAAATAAAATAAATACTACTGAAGAAAGTTAAATTATTAATTATTTTCACTAAAGTATAATTTCCATGTAAACTTTGAAAATTTTCTTGTCGAAACTTTAAACTTAGACACTTATTAGCTAATTTCGTAATGACTTAATTTGGAAGTTACGCTGTAAACATTTTGTTCTTAGTAAATATTCAAATTGTTGACGTGTTTCATTGTATACATTATTATGTTGTCAAAAACTTCAAAAATAAGTAATGGTAATGATCAACTCTTACCTGAAAGTTAGGTAAATTAATCATAATGAAAGATTTTCTAAATACTTTTGCATATCCCTAAGAAGTTGAAATTGCACGAAGGTGTGGATTAATTATATCTAATGAAGGAATTCATTATATATTAACAATTCATGTCGACGTGTTTCAGATAAAAGGGAAACTGCCTAATCTCGAATCCATAATAAATATGTTTTTGTATCATTTAAACGTGGTGAGAATAATCGAATAACGCATGATTAACTCACAGCTTTTACTTTCATCTCATGGCTATACATGAATGCTATCACGTCGAGTCATGATCGAGATCGATACTTTTCCTTTTGATTTTACTTATAAGGATTTTTCTAGTACTGAATTTCCAAACAGGATTGGCTTAACGTTTATGTATTATAAAAAATCCTTTTATAATTACTGTGTTGTTTTATAAAATATTTCTATTGCAAATGAAAGAGTAATTTGAAACTTTGCAAATTGATAAATATTCAACATATTAAGTTTATTTAGCTTCTCTAAGATAATACGCAAAACTCAGCCTTTTGCGATTTCTATGCAAAGTTAATGTAAAACTAAGATATTTTAAAGTACATACATAGATTTGAATACAAGAACGAATGCAAAGAAGTCGTTTCACTTTCTTTTCCACAATAAAATAAACTTGAACAACTCTAGACATGGTATAAATTGCAATCATGAACTACAATAGCAAATGACAGTCGTAAAGATACTTATACCTATGTTCAGATAGTGAGTAATCTTAAAATGGGCATCATACGGAGGCAGTTAACTTGTGACACAATGTCAACAGGAACTAGCGAAAATGAAATTGCAAAGTATAAAATGTACAATATAATTAGACTACTATGTTATGATGTTGACGCATTCCACTAATTAAATGTTTAACATGCAACTTCTCTACTTTCATATTTTAGCTTTTTTTAAAATTATTTGGACATCACATATTATCTTCTGACCATGTAAGTTATGTATGTTTTCAATGACCAAAATAGAAGTATAGTTACGATTGATACTAAATTTTCAATTTCTGCTAAAGGAACAACAAAGTGAATGTCTTTTCTTTTGGTATTTCTTCTAATCTCAAGAAGTAACAACCGTTGCTTTTCTGCAACGGTTGGCTGCGTCACTTACCAAGTTCTGGAGAAAAGCAAAATGAACTTTTTGAACTTGCACTTGTTACCAATTGTCCAATTTCATACTTGAGTCATGTGAAAATATTAATATTAACTACGCAGTTACACATTATATACAAAAATTGGATTTAACTGGAATGTAAATAAAAACATCAAAAAGGTAATGTTATTATTTAATTTTTAACATGTCCAAATTTTAAATAGTATATAAAAAACCAATAAATATTTTGGTAAACTATTCTTGAAGTCTTCTTGTGTTTTCTTGAAATAATTAATATTAAATTAATAATAAATCTGAAATATATATATATATTAAAATGAATTAATTGAAGAATTTAAAGTATCACTTTAATTAAATATCATAGAATTAAATTTTATTTCATATAATAATATGTAAGAATAATTAAATGTTTTAAATTACATTATACTTAATGCATTAGAAAGAAATGAGTTCTTTCTTTATTTAATTCATTGGAATTATTCTTCAATTTAAAACTTTGGGAATCAATAAGATTGATTCTATTGGCGCGCAGCGATTTTTATTATTCTTGTCTTACATAAAAACAAAGTCCATAAGCAAAAACTTTTCTCTCGCACCCGTGAGGTTCTTACGAGGCGGCCATACTTGATTTTAGTCTTGCTATTCTCGTCTTACCTCAAGACAAATTCCATAAGCAGAATCTTTTCTCTCTCCCACCCATACGGCTTTATGAGGCGGCCATTACTGCGTTGCCATGGAAACGAGCAGTATGGCCGCTGGTTTCCATGGCAACGAGAAGTAATACAGTCAGTCAATCAAGTTTTTAACTTGCTGCTTGATCAGTGTTCAGGAGCGACACGAGCATGGATTCAAATTAATCGCGCGCTTAATATTAATTCAATTTAAAGCAAAACAACGCAAATTTACTTGTTTTTCGAATTGATTGATAATTTATATGAACAATTATTTATCATTTAATAAATTTTATTATTAAATTTATATTTTGCAAGCTTTTTTAAAATTTAATTTTAAAGTTCTAATATTTTTAATTCATTTCAAATCTTCATTATTATTAGAATGTCTCAATCATCCCGAAGGACTTATATGTATTGGTATACTTTACTTTTTTACAGCATTTAATCATCCCTAAAGTAAACTTTTAATTAGTTTAATGATTGTTAATCTTCCATATGCAAACTTTTATAAGTTTCACCTTGTTATTAATCTCCTAAGATGTGTTGTTGAAAACTTCTGCACATAAATGGTATGTTATGGCATGCAACTTTATAAACATGCTCATACAAGCTTTTTAAATAAGAATATTGTTAATATAAAACTAAGATATTTTATAGTATTACATTTGAATAGAAGAAATAAAATATTAATTTTAATAAAAATATTATAAACATTAATTAACATTTAAAATTTTCATAACAAGACAACTAAACTTAAAGACTTAATTCTTAACATTAAAATTAACAATAATACTTTAACATATTGCACACGGTTTCATTTAATCACTATAATCTAATGCCTAATAATTTTATAAATTTGTTTTTTTATACATAACATTAATAACAATCTTGAACTACATTATTAAATGAAATACAACATGCATTCACATTCATCAATATGTATCTTCAGCATTCTAATATCAGTCATCAAATTTTATATTTTGTATTCAAATTTAGATTTCAGCCAAAAATTTTATTAAAGAAAGATTATATTTAATTCGATCGATGTTTTCCTTCTAAATTTTCAAGACTTTCCATTACTTTAGGTGCAAGTACAAGAGGCACTCTAGTTTTTCTTTCTCGCTTCTTTTTCTGTGTACCTCTAGGACGAGCTGTATGTGCATGATAATTATACAATTTAGGATGTAGATCTCTACCTGCATCATTAGAATGTTTAACTAAACTATAATCCTGATTCTCAACTCCTTGTTCAGCAGGTCTTTGTAAATATTGAACTTCAGTACCTGTTGGTTGATTATAACTTTGTTGTTGTTGTTGTTGATGTTGATGATGAGCAGAATGTATTTCAGGATTTTGTTGATATTGTACATATTGTTCCTGATAATAAGTTTGATGTTGTGTATGTTCAGGTTGTTGTGGTTGTTCTTGAACTTGATTAGAGTATGCAATTTGTACATATTGTTTAGGATCATAATGTTGTATTTGAACGTCAGGTTGATTTGGTGGATGTGCATTTTCAGGACTATTAATTTGTTGTTGATTGTTTTGAATTTCTTCTTGAGATGTTTGTTTATACTGTAATTCTGTTTGTGGTTGTTGTTGTTGTTGATGATGGTCACCATGATGATTTTGACTTTGTGAATCTTGAGATACTTGTACCTGTTGAATTTGTTGCACTTGTTGATATTGCACACTAGGTTGATATTCTTGTTGATAATGATAATTTGGTTGTTGTTGGTAGTAATAAGATTGTTGATCATATCCATGTCCACTTGGAGCTGCGTATTCTACATGTTGTTGAACATATTGTCCTGCATCATGTGGACCACCATATGTATGATCTTGGATTTCAACTTTACTAAATGTATTTTCAGGAATAGTAATTTTAAATTTCTGTGCAGGAGGTCTATGTTTACTTCTACTTTTTGTTGCTTTAGGTTTAAAGATAACTTTAGTGTGTGCATCGTCTGGATAATTTTCATTTGTTAATAATCCAGAGTTATGATCTTGATTTGTATTGGGATCATGATGGCTATGTGGTTGAGCAGGTTGATAATATACTGGTTCAGGATCAGGCTGTTGATGTTCTGCACTACTTTGATATTGATATTGTTGCTGATGTTGTTGTGTATTTCCATTATCATAATATTGTTGATGTGCTTGTGGATGATTATGTACATATCCTGCAAGTAAACTTTGCAAATCTATATTATTTAAATTTACATATGGATGGCCATTTGGAATATTTGGATGAAGTCCGCCAGCTTGAGTTAATTGATTAGTATAAACCCTGAGAACAATGACTGGTACCATTGGACTATGACCAGTTGGTACTTGTGATGATAAAGAACTAAGATGTCCATTTTGATCTACAGAGGAAAAGAGTGTAGCACCATTTTGATAATATTGCTGTAAATTTGAAGTCTTCTTTGGTTGATAATTATGGTGTACTGTAGTGCCAAGATCATATTGGACAGATTTTTGAATTTCAAATTGACTTTCATCTCCAGTATGAGCACCAAGTCCTGTATGAGGTCCATTATCCTTATGATTCAAATAACTTGAATGATGACTTCCTTGTTTATGATTTTGATACTGTGAATGTTCAGTGTTATGAGCATATCCTTGATTTTTAATAGGAGGTATATCATGTTGAGAATATTTGTATACTTCGTATTTTGGTGGTTTTGGTTTCACATCAAAAAAACTTTGATATCCATTATGACCATATCCAAGTGCTGATTCGATTGTTCGTTTTCTTCCTTTCCCATCTTTTGTTTCAGTACTATTTGGATTTATTACTTCAATTGCAATGATTGCATTCTCTGGTATTTTTATCGATTGTTTTTTATTATTTGATATTTCAGTTGTTGATATTTCTTCTGTTGATTCAATTTTCTTTATTCGTTTGGTGTTTGTGTTGACTGCACATAACGCCAAGAGCTGAAAATAAAAATTATTAGAAAAAAAAATCAATATAGATTTGGTTTATTTTTAAACTAATAATAAAGTGTATGACCACTGTCGGAAATTTAGTGGTAAGATACGTGCAAAATGAACATTTGTCAGAATTGCAAATCGGCAAGGAGAACCGGATATATTTTGTTATAAGTCCTATACCATCTGGCGTACTTTCTCCTTCCGCAATCGGTCGTGCATCCCGCATTTCTTCGTTCAGCCAATAAGTTTATCATTAAGATTGATAACAGTTTGAATAATTTATATATATTTCACATTGTTTATAATTCATTTTATGTCAAAATAACTAAGAAATGTAATAAATAAGCATTTATTATTGCTAATGCTAATTAA
>JASKGN010007864.1:0-20827 GCA_030556245.1 Falagria sp. GC000072 | reverse complement strand
ATTTGTAGGTTATATTTGGCCAACGATTAACTTTTCTTCTTTTGCAGGAGCTGGGAGACATTAAAAATTCTGGTCTAAAATCATTCAGGGACATACAAGTAGATGAAAGCAATATATTAACATGGCAGGGATTGATAGTCCCTGAAAATGCACCCTATAACAAAGGTGCATTTAAGATAGAGATCAATTTCCCTGCGGAATATCCATTTAAACCACCTCGTATCAGTTTCAAAACAAAGATTTATCACCCTAATATTGATGAAAAGGGACAAGTGTGTTTACCAATAATTAGTGCAGAAAATTGGAAGCCTGCTACAAAAACTGATCAAGGTAATCAAACAATTCTTGTATGTGTATGGTATTCATTTGAATTTTTTTGCAGTTATTCAGGCACTAGTAGCCTTAGTCAATGAACCAGAACCAGAACACCCGCTTCGAGCAGACCTCGCGGAAGAGTTTTTGAAAGACCGTAAGAAATTCTCAAAGAACGCCGAGGAATACACGAAAAAACACAGTGAGAAACGACCAGCCGATTAATTAACATCGGCACAAGTATCATCTACGCAGGGAGAGGATCTCTGCGGAATTAGGGGTGCGTGGCGTTCACCAAGCGACTACAATACAACAAATCAATTTCTCAACAAATTACTAATTACCAATTATATATGACCGACGATAAACCTAAGGAAATATTAAAGCAAAATCACCAAATTCTCAATAATTATAATGTAAATTGTTTTTAAATATAATTTAAATGAAACTAACATACCGGGGCTAGTCTATATCTAAAGTAAAGAACAATAACGCTTATTGAACACCAGCAAGGCAGAAGGACAAAGGGGAATCTAGCTTTTGATAAAATAATATTTTATATTAAGTGAAGGAGTTTATTATTTTGTGCTGGCATTGTCAATAGCATGAAATTTTATTAGTTGTGATTAAGTGCACTTGATGTATAATTAATCGATTGATTCTACCATTAATTATTATTCTTTTTGATAGCTTGCAAGTCATCTACGAAACAAATCATTTTTCACTTTGCACCAACTCTGTTATTGTTAACGAATTGATGAAAATAGTGTAAAAAGAGATTTATTATTACATGAATGAAGCCAAAACGGAAATTGAGAATGAATTTGAATTTTTGCTATAAGAGAATCGAATTCCTTTATAAATTAACTAATAGAGAATCAATTTATTAATAAATTTGATAACAAATCTCGAATTTCATTTTGAATTTGGTGCCAATTTTCTACACGTCATACCAACTGCGTTAAGTGGCTTTAAGTTGGCAACACTTTGTTTCTAACCTCCAATTTTATTTTGCAAAGTAATCATACAAATTTGTAAAATAATTGTGATCGTGAAGATTTTTAAATAAACTTTTGTTTGAAATGGCTGCTGCTGCTGTTCAACAACCCAACGTGACTGATTATTTGGCGAAGAAACAAAAGGAAGGCCCTAAGGATATCGCCTCAGATTGGCAGGAATTGGAGGAACTTCATAACAAAAAGTATGGCAAGTTTTTCCTACGCCGGCTTTTGTTTTCCACCTAAAAAACTGTTTGCTCACAAAGTATTCGAAAAGAAGTAATACTAATTGAAAACTGTTTTAGATTATGGCATCAATTAACTCTAAAACTCTTGACCTTTGTCAAGAATCCTGCCTTGCAGAAAGGCGATCAGCTAATTCAACTCTATAATTCCTTCATCTCAACTTTTGAAAACAAGTAAATATCTTTGTGATTTATATTACTGTGAATTTAATTGCTAACAATATAATTTTTCTAGAATTAACCCACTATCGCTTGTGGAAATAGTAGCAATTGTGGTTCAACAATACACCGATAAAAATGAAGCAATTCAATTCCTTGAAAAAATGGCAACGAAAGTCAAAATAAACTCAGATGCAGAGAACCTGTGTAAAGTGTTAGCAGGACAAATTCACTTAGAAAAGCTCAATGATTTGGAAGCTACAAAGAAGATCATTGAAGAGGTAGAAGCTACTTTGGACAATGCTGATGGAGTCACAGCAGTCCATGGACGATTCTACCATTTGGCATCACAATATTACAGAATCCAAGGCAATCATGCACAGTATTATCGCACGGCCTTAAGATACCTGGGATGCATGGAATTGGATACATTAGCTTTGGAAACTAAACATCAACATGCTTTCTTTTTGGGATTAGCTGCCTTATTAGGCGAAGGAGTTTACAATCTTGGGGAATTACTAGCTCATCCAATTCTCGATACTCTTAATGGAACTGAAAACGATTGGCTTGTCCAACTCCTCTATGCTTTCAACTCAGGAGACATCCAAAAGTTTGATGGTATGAAGAAACATTGGGGGGGTATTCCTGATTTGCTTGCTCAAGAGGTTTTCTTGAGACAAAAGATTTCTCTACTTTGTTTAATGGAAGTAAGTGAAAACGAGCGGATTTAAATTGTAATCTTAATTCTTCGATTGTTTTCAGATGACTTTTAAGAGACCTTCACATCAAAGACAATTAACTTTCCAAGAAATTGCTAATGAGACTGGATTACCAACCAATGAGATTGAGTTATTAGTGATGAAAGCTTTGAGTCAAGGGTTGGTTCGAGGAGCCATTGATCAAGTCGATCAAACAGTGAACATGTCCTGGGTACAACCACGAGTTTTGAATCGTGCACAGATTGGAAACATGATTGATAAACTCGACAAATGGTGTGAGCATGTTGCTTCCATGCAAACACTTCTGGAAGAACGTGCTGCTGAGATTCTTACTTTGTAGAGTTTTTCAAACTTTTTTTATATATGGTTTCCTTAGAATACTTAAACAATCAGAAAATAAAAATTAATATTTAACTTTCAAACTCTTTATTGGAGTTTACACACAGATCTAGAACAAAATGGCACAAATCACACAACAGAAAATTGTTAATGTTTGCTACATTAACAATGAATGTAAAATGCACATGAATAATGATAAAAACTTAACTTCAAGCTTTAATTCCCTGATAAAACTTATTTCTTTTCAATACTTTTCTACTTTGAATAATATATTCAAACTAATCTCGTTTCTTATCTTTCCCTGACTGTTTCTTACAGCTACCTTTCAACTTCTCTTTGCAACAATTATAAATATTATTCAAATCAAAAGCCAGCACAATATTCTCGTAATTAAAAATAAACTTAATCAACCTAGATTTCGAATCGACAGTAGGTCTTCTCAGAACCTCCTTCCCCTCTTGAAACAGAATCAAACTCGGAAGCTGTTTGCTCATGCTACTATCATTAACATGATACTTTTTGCCAGCTTCAGGATACCTGCCTACATCAACCTTTCCCATTTTCAAATTTTCCAAGTCATACTTGGTACTCATCTCAGCGAAAACTGGTGCAAAATTAACACACGCAGGATTCCATACTGTGTAAAATGCCACCAACCAAGTAACTTTTTTGTCTCGTTGTAATTCCTCTTCCAATCCTTGCAAGCCTCTGAAATAGACGACGTTGTCTGGGCCGGAATAAGTCGGTTCAGGAAGAATTAGGCCAGCCACTGAATTATTCAATTAAGCAAGTTATCATTTAATTAATTGTAACTTATGTCAGCAACTTACAGATAAAGATAATAGCAAAGATTACTCCCATGAGGAAATCAGCATAGAACCACAAAATCAAATTGGCTACCTTCGTGTAGATGAAACTTGATGTTAGATAGTTAATCATCGTAACACTGCCTGCTTTCCTTGTCCGAATCATTACCACTATAAGCAGGAAAAATAAAATTTCTGTTTCTCTCTAAAAAAAAAAGAAAAAATTGGATGTATAGATTATGTTTGTAGAGAAATACTTTTAAGGGTAATATTTAAAGTTTTTACTCACCCCGTCAAATTCACATTCTTCAACATGAAATAAATAATTACAAACTCCTGGAGTTCGTTTTAAAACAATGTAAGATAAACTTAACATTATGTTGAACAAGTAATATGGTTTAATTAATAATTTTAAGTCCTTTTTGAACGACATTTTTGGTGATTTTTATACACAGATATTTCAAGGATTGTTAACAATTCCAATGCAAGTCTATCCCTGCCATGAACCAAATATATAGAACGTTTTATTGCGTCATGATAGTAGTTATCTACTATCATGATATACAGGGTAAAAAGTAAAACGATTAAAAACACATTGGGCAAAGTTATAAATCTTTATTTAATTACTTCTACGATCAATTAATACTTGTGTAACATAACACTTCATAAATTTATAAAGTTTCAAAGACATATATATTTATAATTCCTGCTTTTCCTCCTTCTTCACTTCTTTATTTTCAAATGAATATAAAATATTCAACTTATTTTGTAAATCTACTTTCTTCCCTTCTGCAAGTTTACCCTCAGCGAGAATCTTCTTAAGTCTTGTATTCTCTTTTTCAACAAAGTCCTTGTCCTCCAATAATTTTTTCATGAACAATAAATACATTTTTTGTGTGTTTATATTCTCAGTCTTAAACTCTTCAGTTTGCTTAAGAATAATTTTCTTTTTATCCTGATTACTCTGGACAAATTGCATTGCTAATATATCCAATTCCTCCAGACATCCTGGCAGAGTAATATGAACGTTAGAATTATCCAAAAGAAATTGCCTAAGTTTCTCAACACTGACATCCTTCTCATTAAAAGTTGCCACATCCTCAATTCCATTGTACAATCTAATTACAGGTAGTTTCTTTGGATCTACATTTTGTGTTTTAGCAAACTCCTCATTATCCTTTTGTCCGTAGTCCTTAATTCCCACCTCACCAATTATCAGATCTTTTACTTCAGCGATTGAATTTCCAAACTCCACAAAGGCATCGTGTGTAGACCCATAGGGATATGCAATATCATACTTTACGAGTGTGAACTTGAATTTGGAGATTATCTTATTGAAATTGTATTCATCCAAATTAATGCAACCTTTGCAAGTTTGCGAATATGATGTTTTAAATAATGTTAGAAGTAGAAATAACAGAATTCCCTTCGATTGTTTAGATTCCATTCTCTAATTTTCTTCTTGAGATTCTTCTGAGACCAGAAACTGACTGAAACCTATTCGAAATTGTATTAATTATTAAAGTAAATTCATGCAAATGAGGACAAATGAAACTATGTAAACGTAAGCGTATACCGGCTTTTTATCAACGCGAAAAAATCTAGAATTTGTAATAACATTCGTTATAATTATGGTAATTACCCAAGGTTACATTGAAATAGTGTAGCAAAAATACATGTGCTCCTGATTCTTTATTAAGTTTTAAAGTTTCCATTTGATAACACAATAAAATTATCAACGAAAATAATGAATCAATTGGAGGAATTAGCTAAATTCATCCAGAAGGATTCTCGAATAGATCTTAAAGATGCTGCCATTTGGCAAATACTTGGTGAAAATAATGTTTTTCTCCTTTGTTGATGTTTATAACTAATATATTATTTTTTAGGTCTCACTGGAACACCTGAAGGAATTGAAATTATATTAGAATCAGATGATATTCTCTTCAATCTTATAATTCTTCTGAAAGATGAAAGTCCAACAATTAACAAAAACTCGTGTTTGATATTAGTGAATATATCAGCACACCCCCCTGGAGCAAGCAAACTGATTAATTTAAATATCCCGAAGTTACATAAGAGCAAGCTAATTAAACAACCAGATCCTCTGGTTAAGATATTATTTGAATGCATATTGGATCCTAACTGCCACTTCGCAGATGTTGCTTGTATGGCATTGAGTAATTTGAGCAGGAACAGTTCATTGATATCAAAAATTGTTGATTCTATTGATAAGCAAGAGAATTGGGAGGCTTTGATAGCAGCTTTCACAAATATAAAGTACAATAAGAAAGAATTAAGTTTGGATTACTTAGGACCTATATTCAGTAATCTTTCTCAGAGTGTTATTGTGCGAAGAGTTATCCTTAATAAGGAATCTTCATATATTCAAAGATTAATTGCCTTTACTGAGTATCAGGAATCTAGTACACGACGAGGCGGTGTAATAGGTGATAAGCATGTTTTTCTGTATTTTGTTGCTTGTTTTATTGTGTTTGGTTTGTTTTATGTTACAGGAACATTAAAGAATTGTTGTTTTGAAACTGAATATCACGATTGGCTCCTTGGAGATGATGTAGATATTCTTCCAAGGTTGTTATTACCATTAGCAGGAGGTGAAGAATTTGATGATGAGGATAATGAGAAGCTGCCGATTGAGTTGCAATATTTACCAGCAGATAAAAAACGCGAGGAAGATCCTGACATAAGATGTATGCTAATTGAAGCAATTACTCAATTATGCGCGTTGAGAAAAAACAGAATATTAATTCGAGATAAGAATAGCTATGTTATCCTGCGAGAGTTACATAAATGGGAAAAAGATAAAAAAGTCCTGACTGCATGCGAAAATTTAGTGGATATATTAATTAGGTAACGAAATAAATAATTTAAAATCATTGAATTAATCGAATTATTTGTTTCAGAACCGAAGAAGAAATCGACGCAGATGATTTAAAAGCAGTTGAAGTTCCTGCAGACATCCAGGAGATGTTAACGAATTAATTGTTTAATGTATGGCCATTAAGAATACAAATAGCCAATTAATAATAATCTATAACAACATATTTGCATTGTATATTACCATTTGCATTGTGTTTCCACCAACGCTCCAATTGTTTGCAAACTTAATCCCGATGCATGTAATCATACCAGCAATAAATTAATCTGTAAAGAGAAAGATTTTTTTAATTTCATACAAAATGATGTGGCAATCGGTTGTTACATTACTAATTTGTGTTTCGTTATCTCGAGGTTCTTGGGACGAAAGGAGTCGTTTGTTATGGATGAGTCGATATCCGGAAGAGTTTGATAACTTATCCGAAGGAGATTTAGATGGATCTTCTAAATCAATGAGGAAAAACGGCCTAAAAAGCGAAACAATGCGGTGGTCAGATGGGATTATCCCGTATCAAATTGTAGGGCCATATACTTTGGAGGAATGTAAAATAATTGAGTCTGCGTTTGAAGATTATCAAAACAGAACTTGCGTGCGGTAAGAATTTTTCAATTGCAATTCTGGTAGCTGATTCGAATTTTGTAGCTTTCGATTGAAGAGGAAGAGAGATAAGGATTATGTTAATATCGTTAATAAACCGGGATGTCATTCAGAAGTTGGACGAGTTGGAGGGAGTCAGATCCTTAATATTGGGGAAGGTCCTTGCGTGAATAAAGGAACTGTGATGCATGAACTCATGCATGTCCTGGGATTCATGCACGAACAAAAGAGATTCGATAGAGATAACTATGTTAAAGTGTTGTTTGAAAACCTTTTGCCTGGTAAGGAAATAAATTGTAATGGGGTAGATTGTAAGAAATTTTCTTTTAGATAAAAAGGACAACTTTATGAAACAAAATGGAGATGTGATCACAACTTTTGGCGTCGAATATGATTATGATTCGATTACTCATTACAGTCCTTTAGCATTCAGTGCGAATGGCAAACCGACTGTTACAATAAGAAGAGACGTCAAAGCCAATTTAGGTCAAAGAGATTACTTGAGTGATGGAGATATTCGCAAGATTAATACGATGTACAATTGCACTTCTGATATGATGCAGCAACAAAAAGTTTCTCTTAAAAGACTTTGTTCAAACGCTTACTAATTAAAAAAAACACAATCAATTCGCTATAATTTTTTTATTTTAATCAAGTAATGATTAATAATTTAGACTTTGAGAATTAAATGCATTGCCATTCATTCTTCTATAGTATCTTCTTCGGGAGGTGGTGTAGTGCAAACACCGCCTTCACCTCCTTTACATCCGCAGGGACAAGAAACTTCTGGACGTGGTGGTTGCAGAGAAAGAATAATACTGTATCCGCACTGAAAACAAAAGAGTTTTTATGGCAAGCAACAAAGTATAAGTTTATTTATCTTCAAGTACCTTTGCCATAAAACCAAACAAACACAGGCCGACCGTGAAAATTTCGTAGGGTTTAATTTCATCCCGGAGAAATCGTCGTCCCCCTTTTTCTACCATAATTTTCTGAGTGAATATGTGGATGTATGAATCAAAATGAATTAAATGAGCATGTTGTGGGTTGAAATTTGTGATGTCAGTGTCATTATCTCCAACAATGCAAGTTATGCTTTCTTGAAATTTATTAATTCATCGAATTCAAGTTTCCTCTCATCTGTCCCTCAGAATTAACATTTCTGAGGTTTCCAACAAACACGGCAATTATTAATTTCCCTATATAAATACTGCGTTCTTTTTACTTTTGTGTGAGCATATGCCATAGCAATCAGTGTGTACATTCATGTCATAATAATATTTATAATATATACTTTAATAATAATAATTATTTAATACGGAATGACAATAATGTAATAATACTTGACTTGCTGGCAATATGCTCCAACAACGACTACGTTGTTCTTAGATAGATTTTCCAATCGAGGGGCCTTAACGTCCACTGTGTAACCCGGTTGGAAAATCCATCTGACGCAATACAAAACTTCCCCATTTAAAAGCACGTGTTACAATTCAATTTGCATAATCAACAGACCTTTCACATCATTCATCATATAATCGATTCTCAATCGAATATAACTGTAATATAATATTTAGTCTTTTGCTTTGAAACCGCCCTTCTCAGTTTTATCTTTCTTGAATTACATAATTGATTTCACTTGAGTTTTATCTTATGCCTCGTACCACCAAATAATTATTGATTAATAAAACATATCGTAATATGTATAACATGTAATGGTTGAATAGTATGCAATAACTGATTCCTTTCAAACTTTGCAACAAATAAAAGTGGAAAAGAAAACTAATAAAATATAAGTATGCAATATGTGCAATTCCTTGAAGCACTTTTCTCGATTAAAATAATTCAGAGCTGATTGAAATTTTGAAAACAATACGAAGTAAGTAAGTAAGTAGTGATAACGACTTCGAGTAGAACGTAAAACGAATCGCCTGTCGCTCGTTTCTTGCACACAGTTCCAATTAAATATTTCGCAGCAACAAGTGACATTTTATTGCTGTTCACAAAGTAAAGTACAATTAAATAAAATAATATTCTAGTCGCTCGCATGATTCTGCTTTAGTAAATTTCGCGTCGCAAAAATCAAAATTCCAAAAACACCTCGTGACACTTCATTTCATTTCCAATTTCTGTGTGCAATATTTATTTTTTGCTTGCTTTCGCTCTCTTCATTTTACGTTTTACTCCCAAAAGAAGGCTTGCTTAGCACTCTTGTTGTTTGGTAGCTTGTCCGGCAGTACGGAAGCCGGGCGGTGTGGAAATGGGAGCGTTGAGTTCACCACCAGCGAGCCAGTTCAAATTGGACTGTCCTACATGATGGTTACCATAGCTATTGTTGAAAGAGGGCTGGAGCGGTCCAGTGTAGTTAGAGAACGGAACATACATGTCGAAAGAACGCTGTTGTTGTTGTGATTGATGTTGTTGCGCTTGTGGGGGTGCTTGCTGAGGATTATATTGATCAATTAATGTACCCATGCTGGGAATGTGACGTCTGGAGGACAAAATCGCTGGGTCCAATACTTTCCAATCATTGCACACTCCTCCCATTCCTAAAATGTGTCGTTTATTAAATTACAAAATTACTAGGCCACACTAGATAACAACCTTTGTGTTGATTTTGTGGTTGTTGTTGTTGCTGCTGCTGTTGTTGCATTTGACTAAAACTGCTGGGCCAATTGTTTTGTGAGTTAGTAATTTGTTGTTGCTGTTGTTGACTATTCATATTTAAAAAGGGTAATATTTTGCTACCTGCAACAAAACCAAGAAATTATAAACTTTACTGAAATTTTAATAACTTTGCACATACCGAAAGAATTCATATGTGTACTTTGCTGAACAAAACCAGGAGGTGGAGGCGGTAAGTGATTGCCACTTTGGCTATGCACTAAACCATTTTGTTGTTTTACTACTAATGCGTTACGATCTACAAAAGAAAGCAGCAAATTAATAAATTTCCCCATGGAAATCTTCTTCTATTGTTAGCCTACCTGAATTATGCACGTGGCTATCTGATTCTACCAAAGCTTCCAGAGCTTTTTGAGCCTCCTGGAAGCGATAATCCAAATCTTTCTCATCCACTACATGCCTATTCTGTTTCTGTCCAGTTTGATTTGTTGAATTGTTAGCAGCACTATTATTACCCATTCCAAATGACCCACCACCCAAAGGGAAAAGCCCATTGTGCATATTGGAATCGTAATGTCCATTCATATATCCAAGAGGATGACGTTGTGGTTGTTGTTGCTGATGTGGCATTTGTTTACCTAACGACAAGTTCAAAAAGTTCTCTTCCAATTGTCTCTGTTGTAACAAGGCATTGTGTTTATCAACAAGATTCAAATTGTTCATGTTGATATAATGCTGCTGCTGCTGTTGTTGTTGAGGGAAATTATTATGAAAGCCATTCGATTGCATATGGAGTCCATTCATTTGCGGAGGATGTTGTGGCCCACACATGTTCCTATACATGTCCATAATTTTCGGGAAACCGTTGGCCTGTTGTTGGACGTGTTGCTGTTGTTGCTCGATCAAACCTAACAAGTCTTTGTGTCCGTTCAATGGAAAGCCACCTCGGAGCGGTGGCTGCTGCATATTTTGATAATTGACGCTGTTCTTTGCAAGTGTTTCTAGCAAACTTTCGGTGTTGGTTTGCGCAGGTGGTCCAACGTAAGGAGCATCCATGAAACTGTCTAATTTTGTAAATGTGTCTAAACCCAAGCCGTTTGCGAATGAATCTAAGGGATCTTTACTGATGTTGGTGTTACCACGCTGTTTGGCGAGTTCCTCCAAGTGATTGGAGTGATTTGTATAGCCGAAATTGAAATCCCAAGCATCTCCATCGCTCATATCAAGGAGCGGTTGCTCTTGACTGTTTAATGGTCGATTGTTTGGGTCATCTTCGACAATAGGAATTTTCGCACACGAGTAGGAATTTAATGTGAAAAAACTGGAACTGTCGTCGACGATCGATGACAATTTGCTATGATCTTCGCTAGACGTGATGGACTCGCTCAATTCTTCGATTTTTTCCGTGTTGTTGTTGTTCTGGAGTATGTGGTTCTGTGTGATTTCTTGCAGCAACATGTTCTCCGAAGTGTTAACAATCGCAGGCCGTTTAAGTTCCTTCTCCGCAATTTTTTCCTTCTCCTCACGGCTTTCTTTATCTTTACTATCATCGCTTTTGCTCTTGTTTCTATTATTTGCTTCCGCAATACTTTGCTTTTTATTTTTCCGGCTTTTCTCGCCGTGTTTGCGATTGTTTTCACCTTTGAGAGCATCTTTATCTAGCTGAGGCCAATTGTTTCCGTCTTTGACTTCTTTATTTGTCGGCACAACCACAGACGAATTAGAAACAGGAGTTGACACTATGGGACTGACCTCCTTCGAAGCCTTAGAGGAACGTGAAGAAGACGACGACGATGTTGACGATGTGGAAGTCGCCACGTCGCTCAAAGGCGACAAGCTGTGATTATTCGTGTGCCCTTGTTGCGTCGTGTTTGTGGCCGCTGCAGCCGCCGCCGCTGCCGCCTGCGCTTGCTGTGCAGCCTGCTTGGCCAATAAACTTTCGTGCAACTTCTTTTCGTACTCTTGGTGTTTGCCCGCATGCATTTGCTCTTTTGTAAAGCTGGCTTCTTGATCGCCTAAGATGTTAAACAATTAGTAAGTTAGCAAAGACTAGAGAAGAGAAAAGTGTTGATTGTTAGTTACCAAAGTCGTGCAGATACATGCAGTCTGGCTTGGGGCACGTCTGGTTTTTCATAAAGTGCGAACAGTACTTAGTGGTACCTAGACTGGTCTTTATTGTTTTACCATCTAGCGTGGTATTATTCACGCTCTGGATGGCCCGCAGCGCGTCATCGCTCTTCAGATACGTGACGTACGCACCTGTAACAATTGAACATATGTCAGAACAAAGCCACCATTGAAACGCTAAGTTCCTCACTGGCGCTGGGTCCTTGGGTTCCTGCGTACGACGTGGACTGATTTATCACAACTTTATGGATCTTCCCGAATTTGCCAAAGTACTCGTGCTTCTTCAGGATCTCCGGATCGGCCAGACGCATGGGCAGTCCCACAACGAAGACCAAGTTTCGTTGAACCACCCTTACACTACAATCAGAATTTAAACATGTTTAAGATAGAAATAAATCCAACACTGAATGTACCTAGCCAAATGTTTGCGACTCTCCGACAACTTCGCTTTGCGTAATTGATCTCGCTGACGCTTCTCAGCCTTGAGTTGCGCGACTTGCTCCTTCGAGAGTGGCGTGAAATCTGCCGGATTCTCCGAATAAGCTTTGCGACATGCTGGACACAGACCATTCTCGTCCGTGCGGATGCGGTGCCAGCAAAAGCGACAAATCTGATAGCCACAAGTGCACGGGAAGAAATTCAAGTCGTCGACTTCGAGTGGCTCCATGCACAATGGGCATTCCACCTGCTCCTCACCGCTTTGATTCAAAACTGACATGATTGACAATATTCCACCTCTGTTTGTCTCGACTAATTGCAACACAAACACCTTCAAATCATGCAATAACTTTGTCGTGATTCACTCGCGAAACTGGGAGCTTCTGCTGTAGTATTCTTGCAAATGTTTCCTTTAAATGTTTACAACTAACCTGGAACAAAGGCAAAACTTTAATGCGATGACAATATTTTATGATGCATTTAAATCATGCTCATGATGATAACAAAAATGAATGAGTGGGAGTCATGCTTTCATTGTTTGAATGCCATTAATTGTCAAGATAAGAATCATTCGTGATCTTGGGTCCAGTTTTTAGCATAGGATCCATGAATGCCTTTGTTTGTTTATCTAGAAACAGCTGATTTCTTATATAACTGCTGTACTGTCAAACAAATCATCTTCTATAGGATTATCTCAATTTATACTTTAAATTTACCACAAATTGGCAAACAACTGTTTCCATTTGGATTGCTGTCTAATTGCCTTTTCAAATTAATCGTTCAGTGACTTTTCTTGTCAAATTTACTTTTCTAAGTACAAGCACTACTTAGGAACTTCATAAAAGGATTTTCGCCCATAATTATCAAAGAAACAATAAATTTCTTGGGCCCCAGGCTAGGAATAGCAACAATCCAGATAGTCACTAGTCACTTTCATTTCGTCCCAATGCAAAACTATTAGGACCATCGACACCAAATTTTGTCCAGACATTCACAAATCGTTTGTGAATAAGATTCCGTGTTTAAATCCGAGATTGAGACTTGAAAACGTCTGAAAATTGAATTTTTCTGAACGAGACTGATTCTTTCTATATTAACGACAGGCCCTATATCACAGGACAACATGCTTGAAGAGGAAGTATCTTATAGATTAACACTCGCGAATAGTAGATGATCATGACGTGAGGAAAATCACATTGGTAATTAAGGCTTTTCCGAGATGAAAATGTACACATTTACTTACAAAATTTTCTGTATCGAGAGAATTTTCAATATGGCGGACCGTACGGAATTGTGCGACGCTGCCAAATCTTGAAACTGTCGTTGTGTCAAATCTGCTCGGGGAATTACGAGCAGGCGCGAAGTTTCACTTGCAAATTTTTGAATTTTTCAAATTCGAATTGCGCTTTTCTACAGGATTTTCAATTGGGATTCGGGATAATTAAACTAGAAGGTATTGCACTTTTTGATTTGCACTAAAGAAATTCTTTTGTAGCTCGGAGATTTGTTAAACTGCTTCAATTTAAAGAACGTTTAATATGATTTTGAATTTTGACAAGTTGGGCGGGTATCTATTAATTAAATGAGTCATTTTTTAAACTATTTATTATGACACATCCTGGATTTGATATGTTTGTTATAAATAAATAGTTTCCTTTGTAGTCCTATCACGTTCCTAGAAAACTTATCTACAATTTCATGTATAGAACAATAATGAAATTCCAAATGTGAAATGTTATAATTCAATTTGTATTTCTCTTTTCAACAAACACTTGCATGCTAATTTGCATAATACATTTATCAATAAATAATCGATCGATTATAGATTTAAATTCCACGCGCTATCACAGTCACAGCTAAAAGTGAATGAATATTATGAAGTAGACAAATAATTATGGTGATACGCACTCTGAGTCAGTTTTGCTTTCCCGGAAATGAACGCAAAATTAGAAATAAAACTATTTGGCAGTATTAGTTGCAGAAGTTTGTCGTAAAACCGACTCGATGTTGATACAATCCAGAACTGCTGCACCAACAGAAGATCTTCTTGTAACCATGGAGGACACAAGTGTCCACTTGTTCAAAATGTGATCAAACTTCTCCACAGAATTCAAACTGGAAGAACCATCGTTGCCCCCAATGGCATAAATGTATCCCCCGATGGCTACCACCTCATGGGTGGATCTACAAAGTTTTCCATTTGATTTCAACAAGTTTACCAGCTGAAATATTCCTTACCTTCTATTATGCATCGAAGTTATGGGCTCCCAAGCACTTCTTCTGACATTAAAACGTTCCCCACTTGACATACACATTGTCCCATCGTTTCCTAAAAGTTTCCCAACATTAATTGACTTGTTTCCAATTTAAAACTAGAAATATTTACCTCCAATGCAATATAAACTTCCTTCTAATGCAGCAACTCCACAACTACTCCTTCGAGAAGTCATCGAAGGAACCGGTGACCAAGTTCCCATCCGAGGATCAAATCTTTCAACAGAAGCTTGATAATTTGTAGAATCAAACCCTCCAAGAGCATAAACACAATTATCTACTACTGCAATCCTGCAATACCTCCTTCTGGTATTCATCGCAGGACAGCTGCACCAAATCCCAGTCAAAGGATCAAACCTCTCCATGCTGCTTAAACACGAAGCTCCATCGTATCCTCCGCAAACGTAAATCAATCCATCGAAGCTACAAATACCTAAGCAGGACCTTTTAGTTCCCATGGGTGTTATCCCAGTCCAGGAGTTCAACAAAGGGTTGTAACATTCCGCAGTGGCAAGATCGGAAGCTCCGTCGTAGCCACCAACGACGTACAAGTTCCTTCGAAGTCCTGTAACTCCAGATCGAGATCTTCGCCATTGCATGGGTGCTATTGTCGTCCAGGCATCAGTCTTCGGATTGTAGACTTCACATTCGGCATGGATTGCAAACAATGAACCTCCGCCTTAAAAATGGGATGATTACAACACTTAGAAGATGTTGAAGAAGAAGAAAAAGTTGGGCTTAATTACCAACAGCAAATAAGTAGGGCTCAGCACCCTTGGGCTTCCTTTCCATTGTCCTTGGGGTAGATAAAGCACATCTGCGTTCTGGGGCTAAGTGATAACGCATTGCTTCAAGTAACAATTCCCTACACTGACTGTCTTCTCTTACTAGACGTTCGTTATCAACTCTGGTCATGAGAAATTCCCGATTTACTAAGGGGAGTCTTACATGGACCATCAACTGTAAAGGATTCAAACTTACTTAAGTCATTCCAAAGATTCCTGATGTTGATTTACCTTGGAAATGTATTGGCTGCGAGTAGCTAAATCGTGTTTGACCCAATTTAGCACAGCTTGGAACACATCCTCCTCTGAAGAGATGTTTAATTGCCCATTGGAGATCAACTCTTCGACTTCAGTGAATGGTAACAAGAGGAACTCTTCAGTGCCAACAACTTGCTGGAAATTCTGCAGGGCAAAGCAATGAGATTTGGTGTGGAGTTCCTTGCAGGAATGCGTGTCTGCAAAACTGCGGATACCAAGGCAATTGGTAGGATGCAATTGTAACATTAGAAATTTGCAGCAGGCGTCACGCACTGCAGAAATCTGCAGGAGGCTGCTAGCAGGAAGTAGCACTTGGACATTGTCTGCTGTTATCGTTATCTCTCCAGTGTATGCGTATTCTACCAAGAGATCGATTGCCATTGGGTCGATGTCGTGAAGGATTACTTCGCCACTCGATTGTTCTCTCATGTCACCTTGAATTTTAATTTTTAAATTTCAAATTGGATTAATCATTTGATAAAAGTGTCGTATCTATATTATATCTACACTAATCAATTATTGAATAAACGACTGCTAAAACTAGAAACTAATGACTCACCGTTGAACATAGCGAAAAAATAAGGACTTATCGATGCGAGGACAACTTTGTGTGCCTTAAATTGTTCTAAACCTATGGTTAATGTGATATCACATAACTAGAAACAGAAAGAACAACAACCAAACGATTGGCAACTTATCTATGGCTAATTCAAATGAAAATCCTTCGACTATCCTAAAGACATTCAACGACAACCAAAATACCTGTTCGTTCTGTCTCATTTTGTGAATATTCACGAGGGCAGTGATACTATGATTGCTGGTCTTCAAGACGTATCCTTTCGGCGTGAAATGCGGAGAATCGCATTGTTCGTCAGTCGGAGTTTGTGTCGAAGCCTCGAAGAGGATGCTTTGCACTTGCTCCAAATTCGCATCCCCTTGTGCTGGGGAACATCCCAAAACACTTTCCAATTGGGGATCGTTCACTTCGGTCACTTTGGCTTCCATTTCTTCTAACTAAAGCTAAATTATGATTACTAATGTTAACGAAAAGTGCGAAGGCGATACTACTAACTGCTGCGTGCTTGGATCAATAAACAAATAAAAAGCAATAACATTTGAGGCAAGTAATGTGTAGGAGAGTTTTTTGTTGCTGCTTAATGATGATAACAACTTGTGCAAAGTTACCAGAGCTGGAGTCCAATTTCCCAAGTGCGCAACTTAAAATTTCAAAGCTATGGCAATGCTTCTGGTCGTACCTGGACTAAAACCGTGCATTATTCATTACTACTACGACTACCTACATATTAAATTTGTTTAGTTTATAAATAGCAGCAAACAATGAAGCCAGTGCGGGTGCAGTGGCCGTATTTCCTTTTATTTGTCATCCCAGTTGATTAGGGCGAGAACTGAAATTCGATAGCTTACTGAACTATATCATGATCATGATACCATCATTAATATAATCATATGACATTTTAATCGCAAAGGCCACAAAGGATATTTATTTTTAGAGTTTTTATCGAAATCTAATCAGCGATTGTAAATTCTACTGTGATTTTATCTGGGAAAAAACTTCGTTTCCGGTTTTTGTATTACAACTATAAGAAGTTCTAACTGGATTAACTACCACATAGAAAACAATTGGAATGAACAATTGGAAGGAATTCTTAATTATCACGCAATCGTGTACTTTCCTCCCACAGAAAAAACTTAATTTGAACCAGCAGGTCAATAACACTACAATTGTACAATTATTCAAACATCATGCAAACTTTTTCATACAAAAATTAAGAAAAAAACAAAAGAAAAACTCCCAGGATATTCAACAACGTGTCAAGGACGAAAAACAAAGTAAACTAGAACACAACTTTGTTTGATTAAGATGAAACTATTGACAATACCTTGCTTTATGATCCTTTTACCAACAGATTTAATTTTCCATTTAATTTGGGAATGAAATCAAGGACGAAGGAGCTACGACGCCAGTCGCGACGGAAGGATAACTGAAGTGCGTTAAAGCTAAAGCTAGGGAAATGGAAAACTCACGCGCTGCCGAGTTTCCCAATCAGCTGTTGTGTATGCTCAGAGTGCGTTTACCTTTTACGACTTTCCATATATACATGTTGCTACATCCTACTACCCCTCACCACTCGATCGATAACAACCTCAGTGTTCCTTTTTCCTTTCTCTTCCTGAATTACACCACACGTCCTCTAGCCTTGGGAAACACACACGAGGAAAGCTCCTTCATTTAAAGTATCCTTTATTAATATTCAAACAAACGCTATACTTCTCAATTCGTAACAATAGCGTAGTATTTATTAAACTTTTTCTATTAAAGTTATAAGAGTACAATAGATAAGAAGTAGAGGGATAATACAAAGTCATGATTATGAAACATTGTAGTAATAGAAAATGTCTGTCTTCCTTGAAATTATTATCCGAAGAACATCCATTTGTGCATGCAGATTGAAATATAATACTCATAATGAAAATTTTGTGCTATAATTCCACGATTTTCCTTTGGAAAGAAAAGTCATTGCATTTATCAATCTCCAAACCACATCTCTGTCAGTTATTGTTAGCAAAATTGATTTGATAAAAGACCCAATCTTCCAAAAACGATGGCACGAAAGCAGTGGTTTTGTTAATTACCACTGGAGGTTGCAATTTCTTTAATTGCGCTTCATAAACCATTAGAGACTCTTGACAACTTGTACCGTTCCCCTAAAATTACAATTTACAGTTAAACACTAACAAAATTACAAAGAATGACGAATTATTTACGTGAGTCATAAATTTCCCGTCTTTCTTCAGAATCTTAAAAGAAAGTTCCTGGATTTTGATGATAAACTCCCAGATTTTCGAGCTATTAGGTTCCTCACTAGTGGAAATGGGGATATCAGTCAAATCACCGAAAACGTAATCAAACTTTTTCCCATCGGAGATAAACTGTTGCAAAGTTTTATTGCAATCGCCCAAGATTATCTAAAACATTTATATTGGTAAACAAATAATTACAATAGTTTTCAAAGTATGTACTTCATAATTTGGACCATTGTATTTGTCCAACACATCTCCACAAATTGATCTCATGTGTTTAGCACAAGCATTCATAACAACATCGTCGATTTCCAACATTATGACATTCTTTGGTTTTTCCTTGAGAAGCTCATACAACAAAGCACCGTCTCCACCTCCAAGGATTACAATTTCTTTGTCCTTGTAGTTTTCTTTCCCTCTAGCCATTAGAGTTTCAGTGTAAATGAGATCGGATTCAGAGATATCTAAAATGTTCCTTTAGTTATAAAGTTTCAAAAAGTTTCAAAGTATCTTACTCTGAAGATCATCGAGAACTAGCATATTCCCCAAACTCTTCGAATGAACAATTTGGACCTTTTGAAATGCAGAACGCTCCTCGAAGACGACCCTGTCGATATCGTATTCCAATAATCTCTCGTCTGAAACAAAATTCTTAAGTTCCAAGCAAAGAAATCGAAGCTATGGCAATGTGAACGTGTAATAAATGATAAAGTTACAAAAACTTGTGTACCACAGCAAAACAAACATAAAATACCTGAACTCGGGAAGAATCTATCAAAAGTGCATCGTTTTATAGGAACGAAAGCCTGACTCCGTTTAACGCCGATCGATTGTTCGATCATGTCCCGTTCGATTTGTTTAGCATTCTATAATCAACAATAAACCACAAATAAACAAAAAAGATTCCACCACTCTCTCCAACATAACGAAAGGGAAATTAACATAACTGTACTGCTGCTTTTTGTTACACAAAAGCAAGAAATAATAAGCCGAGGGTAATCATTATTGAAAATGGGGGATTTGAGTGCATCTTATCGCACCTGAACTAGTCAGATAAACATCAAGTGATGCTCCTCTCTTAATTGGTGGAAACATTTTCGAGCGTGATGCCTTTACAGCATCACTAACTCTCATCTTAATTTCCTTCGTGTGCTAGAACCACACCAGTTAGGTATAAACACCATAGCAAGATTGATTACTCACATCGTATGAGAGCAAATGCTCATGATCCTCTAGTTTAAAATACTCTACATTTATGGTGATCAAGCCAGAATTAAATATTCTAATGGTAACCATTGAATCTCTATCGCTTTGATATGCATTGACATGAGATTTGCCTATTTTGCTCGAGTACAATTGCTTTAAATCGGTCAAATAATTCAGGAGGATCTTTTCCATTGTCTTGAAGAGTGCTTGAATGCTTGATTCCTTCTCCACTGCAGAGGGTTCCATGGAAAAATCAATGAGGATTGTGTTTACTGACATTGTTGATTATTTCTAAAATATAGGCAAATGTTAAAAATGATTTGCTTCTCGATAAAACTTGTTAAGTTGTATTGATTCTACTAACTCTAGGCCGGAGAAATAGCTCACTTTAATTCGGTTTAATTTAATACATTCCCTCACTAATTGACCTTAATTAATATTAGTGTGCTCGATAAGGCACGATCACAGTAAAGTCTACGAACGACTTATCACTTGATTTTAATCAATTCTATAAAAAACTATGAGGGTTATATAATCATTCAGAGAATTATTTCATTTATGCAAATTATATGATAAGGATGTAATTTCTATTTATAATGAAGGCTAAATAAACTATTTGGCAATGTTACAAAGTTAAAAATGTATATCCAATTATGTTTACGATAAAAAAAAATATTTATTAGCTTCAAATCAAGCTGTTTATCATTTTATTACTAGATTAAACAGATAAATAATATTCTAATCTATACAAAGAAGGACAATATTAGTTTTGAAATACCATACAAATCAATTTAAATTTTCAGTTTCTTTTCATTAAATTCCTTTATTTTTTAAGTAAAAACAAAAGGGAACGATAAAAATTGTAATGTCATGTAATTCCATCTGCTTGCATCATTATAATAACTGACAATTTAAATCTCTGAAGCAACTTGTTTCTTATTGCCACAATAAGCTAAAACAAAACAAATTAAATAACTTATCTTTAGCAATACCAATTGTTAAAGATACCTGGATAATGTTATCTCTGGCATACCTGGATCAGCACCCTTCTTGAATCCTAAAATTGATCAAGTTTAACTTTAAATAAAATCTAATTCGTTGCGTAATTGTTTATATACCCAAATATATCACAGTTGGGATAAAACCATAATGAAAGAGGGTTTTTAGAACATCTATCACAGCAGAGAGTCGATGTTTCATATCTTCTGACATCTTGA
>JASKGN010007738.1:0-12961 GCA_030556245.1 Falagria sp. GC000072 | reverse complement strand
TTTCAAAATTGGTGGAGATCCAGATCACATCGATCGAATACGAAGGATCTTAATAGGAAACATACTCGATGGGAGGAGGATTATCATCTTCAGGAAGCTGGAAGGCTTGCGTTGTTTGACGAATATCTTGAAATGAGTAAGGATTTGAAAATTAAACTTAAGGGAGACTTTTAAGAGTTTAAACAAAATTTGATTTCTAGTTTTGCAATATGGATTCGTGACACTTTTCGTGGCTGCATTTCCATTGGCACCACTATGTGCTTTGTTGAATAATATTGCTGAGATTCGATTGGATGCTTATAAGATGGTCACTCAAGCTAGAAGACCTTTACCGGAAAGGGTTGAAGATATTGGTGCTTGGTATGGTATCCTTAGAGTTATCACCTATGCTGCTGTCGTATCCAATGTCAGTCAAATTGAATTTTTTCCTTTGGAAGAATTTTAAGATGAAAATCTTTGATTTTAGGCTTTTGTCATTGCGTACACGAGCGATTTCATCCCTAGAATGGTCTACAAATATAAATATTCCCCCAGTGAGACTTTAGAAGGGTATATTGATGCATCCCTTTCATGTATGTGCAATAAAACTTTGTTTACTTTTTTCTTATTAATTTTTGCCCCTTTTCAGTGTTTAACACATCTCATTACGAAAAGGGAATGGGCTCAGACGAAGATATGGAAAATCCACCAGCTACTTGTCAGTATCGTGGTTATCGAGTTGGTCCAGGAGACGATGGAGAACTCTACGGATTAAGTCCTCAATATTGGCACGTGTTTGCTGCACGATTGGCATTCGTGGTCGTTTTCGAAGTCAGTCCACCCACAAATCCTCTTCTGCTTCTTCTGCTAAGATTTTTTTTACTTTCAGCATATCGTGTTTGCATTGACGGGAATCATGCAATACGTCATCCCCGATGTTCCCAGCGAATTGAAAACTCAAATGCAGCGAGAAGCTCTGCTTGCGAAAGAAGCCAAATACGAACACGGCATGAAAAAGAACGATTTCGAATATGACGAATTACTCAAATATAATCGAGACAGTACTAGTCAGTTTGTTCCGAACAATCGCGGAAATACAGGTACACAACTTTATTTCACTGCATAAATTTATAATTTATAAAAAATGTATAGTAGGCATGCGCGGATCATGGGCTAGAAGATTAAGCAAAATGTCATCGGATGGAATCGATGCTCATGTCGAAGTAACTAGCAATAAACGAAGTTCCATCAACTCAACAGTTTGGGAAGTGACGTAACAATATGGAGACGGGAGTTTCTCTTCGGTTTTCTTACAAACTGAAAGAAGATTTAATTTAAAGACACTGTGGACCAAAAACAAAGCGCTTTACGAGTTTAATTGTAGTTTGGTTAATGTCCCACTCTTTTATTATTGATGTTTGTTTAATGTTGTTACGAATTCAGAGTTTCAATTTATTAGGGAATTATTGAGAAAGTGACCAAATTGTTCCTCGTAATGTAAAAATGATATTGTATTATTGTAATCTTCATGTACGAAGTGGTATTATTGTTGATATTTATTAATTCTTAATTAAGTTCATGTTAATGTTGGATGATATTAAAAAAATCAATTTTCAAAGCAAAACAAGGTACCTGTGGATTATGGAACTTTTCTAGGTTCCAGACTTCTTCTAGGATCCATAGAGAACTAGGTCCAACATCTTTATAATGGAGTCCTAAAATCCATAGCATCAACCATTGGTCGCATTCTATTTGGTTGCAATTGTTCCAACCGAGCACTATATGAATAATACTCCTGTTCTGAAGTCACTGTATACTGCTTAGGCTTTTGGAATGTCACAAACTCTCGGCTGATTTCAACCTTCGGTGGAACTTGATCCAAATAATCTAAGTAACGAGGCATTTCCACTTGTTCTCGGATCATATCCCCTTTTCTACGGGATAACACTTTCGGTAAGTGTTTTGTTACTCTGTTTGTTTGAGAACAATACGGTGGCGGATATGCACTTTGATTGTTTTGTTTAGATGGGTATTTCCATGTTTGATAACTTGGCCGGGCAGAAACTATATCATCGTCTCTTACCGCAGCATACTTCCAAGGTTTGAAAGGTGTAGATTTAGATTTGTAACAGAAATCCCGGACAAAAACTGGATGATTTTTGCCCTGCAAATTTATCTTTGGATTATTTTACTGCCACTACAAATTTTGCTCTTACCTTAGCAACATCTCTTAACATCTTGGAAGCCATTATTTCCAATCTCAATTTTCAGCTCTATAAACACTCAAGAATTTATTCCTATCAAAATCATTTTCTGATTGCATATGATTGCACAAAGAATTTAGGAATTTACAAATTTCGAATTGACTTCGTTCAAATTACTATCATTGTCAAAAATGAAAGTTCACAAATAAAAGTTACATTTTTTCGAGTAAGCAATGCTTTGAAAAACAAAAACTATCAATATCGGTTTTGGAAATGTCAATACAGATCACATTCATCATTCATCACCACCGAGCAGGCACTGTGCCTCATACCAGCAATCACATCATCATCTAACATCATTCTTTCGGCCCCAATTCTAAATTACCAGTGGAAGATTAACACCTTACTTCATCATCATTCATCTTAACTGCTGGACGGAATCATCATGGCTCGGATTGCTAACAAAATTCCAGTTTTGGTCAACAATGTCGTCTTGCGCACGCAATCGTCCAATCTCAAGCGGCAATTCCAACCCATCTTGGCAGCAGGTCTCAAAAGCCAAAAATCTACAGTGGAATCTAGTACTTTGTCATCATGTGTCACTCGATATCCATTAAATCAACAAGATGCCAATACTTACATCTCGAATTTGAAAGCTTCAGCTGGAAATAAACCTTTGGATATTGTCAGAACCTTCAATGTGTTATTACCAAAGAGAATTGGCAATACGACCAGTTGTATTGGCAATGTTACATCAATGACTGCAAGTGGACAAAGATGTTACTCCAAAAAACCCAAAAAATGTCCTTCGAGGGATGACAAGAAGAAGAAAAAGTGTAAGCTGGGAGATGACAGATGTAAGAAATTTAAACTTAAAAATTGCAAAGCTGTGGATAATTTCCTTTGTCATCGACGGCCTTTTGTGGTAAGTATTTAATTTTGACAGTTGACAGAGTTTGAAGGAACTCTTTTGTTTTTAATTTTAATTTTTTATTTGTTTTTAATTTTAAATTTTTGTTTGTTTTTAGTTTAAAGAATGTAAGAAGATGCCAGCACCTTACCCAAGTTTCAGTGAAGCTTGTTATGAACATCATGTTCCTGATGTCAATGAATGTAGAGATTGTCCTTGGGAAATAACTAAACATCCCACTTATAAACCTCCCAAAGATAAATTTGGGCCCCCTGGAAGGAAATTCCATACTGATGCCAGACAATTTCGTTTTGTTAAACCTCAAGAGGAGAAACAAAAACCTGTAGATGAGGTATAAAAATAATCTACTAAAATTTTCATGACTTTTCTCATAATTTGAATTTCTAGGATCAACAAAAAGTATACGAAGCCTTGAACACAACAATTTTCGAGAAGAAAGTTGCTCTGAAACGGTTGAACTTGAACAAATCCAATCGAATTTTGAGTGTTCCACCAAGAACAATCCTGAATGACATGCATCATGAATTGTATTATCTCAAAGAAGCTTCGCAAAAAGTTGCACCTGTAGATGCCAAACGAATCGAGATGTTACTCTTGGCAAAAAAGGCGACTGGGCCTCGGCACAAAGTAGGAGGAAAAAAATTACAAAAAAGAAACCGAAGAAAAGGATTTACAGATGAATGTGGAAATATTTCCGGATGTGATAAGTTGCCTTTTAAGCCAACATTTTACGATATCAAAGGGAAGAAAGCTAAGATTGATAAAGAAAAAGCCGAGAGTGACAAATATGGCAAGAACACATGCACTTGTGATGGTATTAAACAAGCTCCTGCAATCGTTTGCCCCGATTCAAATCATCAAGGACCTTTGGGGTATCTTTGTAAAATGATTCCAAAGAAACCTACAAGTGACATGGACTTAGAATGTGAACAGTTAGCTCCGTCTCCGGTATGTCCGAAGAATTTATTAGATCGAAAACCTTATCCTAAGTATAGGAAAGCTGCTAAGAAACGACTTAAGAAAGAGAAGGAACTCGAAAAGCAGAGAAGAGCGGCAAGAGCACAGAAGAAGAATAAACCAAAGAAGTGTTCGGATATTGGTGATGGATGGATAGAAGCACCTTGGATTGAAGTTAGTGAAAACTTTCGAGTTTGTAAATTAATTTGACATATTTGTTAATTTTTTTTTTTGTTAAATTTTTCAGGAACCCATCGCTAATAACAATGTCATCATGTGCAGAGACAGAGTCAAAGTATTATATCCACCAAGATGTATTAAAAATGATTGCGACAGTGGCATTTACGAAAAGAAGAAATGCCCTAAGAAAACTAAACGTCTGATATGTCCAAAAGATTTATTAGATAGAAAGCCTTACAAGAAGTTTAGGAAAGGTAAGGAAAAGCGTGAAAAGGCAAGGAGGAAGAAGAAGGGCAAGGGCAAGAAGAAGTGCAGTCCATTAGACCCTAAAGAAATGGCTTTGATTTTGGATGAATTTCCTAGCGCACCCGTATCTCCACCCAGAGCGACTACTAGGCTATAAATATTTTTAGCTTTGATATGAATTGACTTTTAACAATAACAACAAAAATGACTAAACATTAAGAAACTTGCTTTTTTCTTTTATGCGTTTAGGACGGAAAATCAAAGAAATTAAAAATCGTAGATTTTGTATAATTTTAATTGCACGAAAAAGTAGTATTTTTTTTATTTGAACGGATTATCTTTTAGATGGATTTTCCACAGACGTATTTGTTTCTCCCGGCCCAAAGGTCGGAAAATTATAAAGTCTCAATTTCTCAATTGTTTTTATATCACCTTGCAATATGTCTGTCTAATTGAGATTGAATAGTTTCAAATACACTTTTCTGTAGTTCTAATGGTTTTCCTTCTGGAGAGATTTTTCCGAAATGCGGAAAAATGGAAAAATTTCAAAGTCGGAAATTTCACATTTTTTTGATGGCACATTGTAGTGCGTCTAATTGGGACCAAAAAGTTTTAAATAAACTTTTCTGTAGCTCCAACGGTTTTCTTGCTGCAGCGATTTTCCCAAAATGTGTCCAGGCTGGAAAATGGGGAAAATTCAAAGTCGGAAATTCCACATTTTTTTGATGGCACATTGTAGTGCGTCTAATTCGGACCAAAAAGTTTCAAATAAATTTTTCTGTAGCTCTAACGATTTTCCTTCTGCAGCGATTTTCCCAAAATGTGTCCAAGCTGGAAAATGGGAAAAATTCAAAGTTGGAAATTCCACATTTTTTTGATGGCACGTTGTACTGCGTCTAATTGGGACCGGATAGTTTCAAATAAACTTTTCTGTAGCTCCAACGGTTTTCCTGCTGCAGCGATTTTCCCAAAATGTATCCAGGCTGGAAAATGGGAAAAATTCAAAGTCGGATATTCCATATTTTTTCAATGGCACGTTATAGTGCGTCTAATTGGGACCGAAAAGTTTCAAATAAACTTTTCTGTAGCTCTAACGATTTTCCTTCTGCAGCGATTATCCCAAAATGTGTCCAGGCTGGAAAATGGGAAAAATTCAAAGTCAGAAATTCCACAGTTTTTTGATGACACGTTGTAGTGCGTCTAATTGGGACTAAAAAGTTTCAAATAAATTTTTCTGTAGCTCTAACAATTTTCCTTCTGCAGCGATTTTCACAAAATGTGTCCAGGCTGGAAAATGGGGAAAATTCAAAGTCAGAAATTTCACATTTTTTTGATGGCACGTTATAGTATGTCTAATTAGGACCAAAAAGTTTCAAATAAATTTTTCTGTAGCTCTAACAATTTTCCTTCTGCAGCGATTTTCCCAAAATGTGTCCAGGCTGGAAAATGGGGAAAATTCAAAGTCGGAAATTCCACATTTTTTTGATGGCACGTTATAGTGCGTCTAATTGGGACCAAAAAGTTTCAAATAAGTTTTTCTTTAGCTCTAACGGTTTTCCTGCTGCAGCGATTTTCCCAAAATGTGTACAGGCTGGAAAATGGGAAAAATTCAAATTCAAAAATGCCACAATTTTTTTATGGCACGTTGTAGTGCGTCTAATTTGAACCAAAAAGTTTCAAGTAAACTTTTCTATAGTTCCAAAGGTTTTCCTTCTGGAAGAATTTCCCCAAGATTAGTCAAGGTAAAAAAATGGGACATTTTTATGGCAAGTTGTAGTGTGTCTAATTGGGACCGAAAATCCTAATTTTTTTAAAATACTTCCAATTCGAATTTTCAATTTGTTTAAAAAATGTTTGATAGAGAATTTAATTATCCATAAGACCCAATTTTTTAATTCAAAATATCTTAATTGGTTTGGTAGGTGTTCTAACAAAACTATAAAGAATACAAATTACTCAGTACAAATTACCCATGAAAATTTTAAAAATATTCCACAAGATTTTGACAATGCCACATTGTAGTGATCGTTTTCCTTATCTATAAACTAGTAGGCGCTTATTTTCACAAACAAAACCTCAAATTAATCAGTTGACGTTTAATATCAACGGAGGGCAATAGAGAACCTCCGGTTCCAGCCACCGGGTTCAGCCCTTATTAAAGCCGCGTACAAAATCTTTAGTGAAGTCCGGATAAGTTTATACCAGCTCCCGACATATTTTCCTAAATTTCGGTATACAAATTGCGAGTCAGCGTAAGTTGCGAATATATTGCTGTTTAGCTTCAGTTGTTAAGTTTACCCATCGAAGCTTAGCAAGGAAGCAGTCCTTGTGATGCAAAGAATACAAGTGACCGAAAAACCGTTTTAAAATCTGATATGGCGACCGTTCTTGTCCGCACACTTTCAAACCTCGCCAAGAACGCAAAGAATATTGCTTTGCCCTCTTCGACAGCTCTACGCCAATATCACAAATTGACTCAAACACCCTGGAAATGTATCCAAACAGGACGAAGTTTATGTGTGGCAGAAACGAGATATCCCTTGCATCAACAGGACGCCAATTCTTATATATCAAGTCTTAAGGCGCAAGTTCCCAGTAACAGCTGTGAACCGGAAGTGAAAACTTACAACGTTGTCATTTCTACAAGGAAACCATTTCCTCGCAGGAGTAATATCAAAGTCAAACGACTTGTGACGCACAAGTTTTTCAGTTCTTCGAAAGTTTTCGAGAAATCGGGAAAACGATTTCTGTCATGTTACAGATCTTATATTGTAAGTTTATACAATATACATTTTTTTGTTACTAATTGGTTTTGGTTTTTTTTCAGGATTCTGTGAGGAAATTCCATACTAATACTTTACGGGCGACAACTATTCGATTTGGTAATTTTAACCAAAAAGGTCCAAGATTCAGAAGACAACTCGAAGTTAATGTAAGTATTTTGAAAATTTTTTATCAAGTTTTCAAGGACTACAGGATTTAGTGTTCATGGCCTACCGGATTTAGTTTTTAACTAAATTTGTGAAAAAAAGGTGTACTTATTTACTCTGACAAATCCCATCCGGTTCGAAGGACCATAGTCTTCTTAGCCTACCTGATTTATTTTCCCCCTATCCTTATGAGGTCTTCTTGTATACGCATGCGTATTTGTCGAACAAAAACAAAAGTTCTCCAGAGCCTACTACAAAAAGTTTAACTCATTTCTTTGTTTTTTTTTTAGAGTCAACCACGCGCTATAAGACCCAGCTATCGTGCGAAAAGATTCGGCACAAGAGAACTACTTATAAAAAAGAATATTTTGCCACGTCGAAAAAATACATTTAAAAAGGTATTATTTAACAAATCAAAATTATATTCATAAAACAATCAAATTTTTTTGATTTTTTTTTTAGTTTAAATTCAAACCAATCCCCAAAAAACATCGAGAAAATGTAAAATTCAGAGTGGAAGAAGAACAACGAAAGTTAGACGAAGTAGCACTACAAAAAGAATTGAACATTTTACAAACCAATAGAAGAATCATCAGACAACAGATAATGACGAAGAATACTCTGAAAGATTATCCGGATTCTAAGTATGGTCCGAATATTACATATAAAATAATTAAAGCTTTGTCGGCTCCGATGCCCTCAAAGAAAAGGGAGATAACTCTAAAGAGAACACTCAAAAAGAAATTCAAAAAACTCAAGAAATACAAACCAAAGAAGAAACCAAAGGTTGAACCAGACGAAAAAGACCAGCCGGAAGTGGTTAGTTTTAGGCACATGAGTGCTGTGAAATTTGAAAAGAAGAAAGAAGAATTGGCTGATAAAACTAAGAAGAAAGAAGGATCAGCTGATAAAACTAAGAAGAAACAAGAATCAGCTGATAAAACTAAGGCTGTTAAGAAACAAAAATCTTAGATTGAGGTCACTACATTATTAAATAAAAAAATTAATTAATAATTCAACGTTTACTATTATTGCATATAAACAAATCATTCAAGTGTTTGTTTTTCAGATGTCATTCACTTTGATTTAGATTTTTGTCGAAATTTCAATGGTTTTGTAAAATTTGTTGAGAATTAAATTTTAGTTTTCAATATGGCACAATTTACTAGGAAATTTCCAGTTTTCGTTAAAAATTTCTTTCAGATAACTAAAGGTTGTCAAAGGTTACAACCTATTTTGACAGAATCTATGATTTCACAAAAGGTTTCTACAGAGGTAAATATTATATCCTTTGAGAATTTCTGTGGTCCTAATTTTTAGTGTTTTAGAATAAAGGATCCTGCGACTCCAAATTTAATATTCCTTCTCTGCAGTTTCTAATCGCAGATCAAATAAAGATTAAAGATCCGAAGCCGCCTCCGATGAAAGTATTTTTTAAAGATCACACAGATGAATCTTGTAAAAAGAAGAAGAAGAAAAAGAAGAAGAAGAAGAAATGTACTAAGTGGAGATATGTACCACCGAAGAAATATGATATGAAAGAAAAGCTCAAGGAATATAAGAAACGCGAAAAGAAAGAACGAGGGGAACCACCTGATTTTGATAATTGAGAAAGTAAAAAAAACGAAGAACATTTAGAAAGTTTCGATTTGCCAAAATTTAGTAAGCTTTGAGTTACAGTTGACTGACACCATTACCAAATTTGAAATGTCAATCTTAAAATTTTCCACACATTTCTTATAATTCTTTCAAAATTTTTGCAATTTTTTAATTGCAATTCATAAAAAAGGAAAATATGGTATTAGTGAATCGTCTTGGAAAAAATCTTTGTATCATTGTACATACTTTCATTAAAAATTCGAGCGTCAAAAATTTTCATAACAAAAGTTCTAGGGAAACAGTAAGTTTGCCATCGTGGAACTTGCAAATCCCTAAGATTTTCCGTCTTTTTTAGGATACTAACTATGACGAACTCAACGAAATGTTATTTCAAGATAGAAACAATCTTCGCAATTTAAATCCCATTATACAATACATTTTCACTCATCCTCCAAACACTCAATTAGAAGATTTCTTCCAAGAAATCTTGTATATGAAGCAATCCTCGGAAAGATTTGAAAACATTGAGTTTCTCAATTACAAAGAATTGAAATCGAAGAAAGTCGAAGATGAACCATCTGCATCAATAGAAATGTGTGATAAGAGGACGACAAGTTTTCAAGTTCCCGAAGAAAACAACAACATCGAAGAGAAACTGAAAGAAATCAAAGATCGCAAACAAAAGGAGAAGGAAGTACCACCAATTTGTAAATCTTAAGTAATCCCAACACCGTTTTAGAAATTACCATGTTTTATCTTTTTTATTACTTCTATCTAAGTTTTTATCAATAGACCCAATTGAAAATAAACCTCCATTTTATTTTGTTACTTGCAATTTTCAAAACTAGATGGCTGAGTGAAAATTTTTGTTTTTGTTCAAAGCAACTT
Organism: Falagria sp. GC000072; assembly: GCA_030556245.1. Lineage (NCBI taxonomy): Eukaryota > Metazoa > Arthropoda > Insecta > Coleoptera > Staphylinidae > Falagria > Falagria sp. GC000072. The sequence goes on along the minus strand of JASKGN010007738.1, from coordinate 3,047 downwards.
GGCCATGGAATAACATTCATTTCAGTCAGTTATTTCATCACGTCAAATTAGTAGTCATTCCATTTTTTTGGCTCTTCTTCCAAATTTTTAGTGAATATTTCAAAATAATTCAATTAAGACATTATGCTGCAAATCAGCTCAAAAATTCTTAGTTTTGCCTCAAACATCGTGTTACAAACATCTAAGTTAAATGTAATCCGGGCTGGGTTAAAGGTCGGACGGAAATGTCAGAAAGGCGGTATTGTTATTCCCAAGACGAAATATCCTTTGAATCAAATCGATGCCAACTCTTACATCGCAAAACTCAAGGCTAAAGGGACGCCATCTATTTATGAACCGGATGTGGTGAGGACTTTCAATGTTGTCATTTGTGATCGGGGCAATAAAAAGAAAAAAATTGTTCCTAAGATTAAACGAAGCGTATCGTTCTCCAACAAAGATGATATTGCCAAACCGAATATTTCCACTGCTTCCAATCGAGGCTATCATCAAGATCAATCTTCCAAAGCCAACTTCAAATATGGGTATTGCAATCATGGAAGGAAATTCCATAAACGAAGAGTATCGTTCTTCAACAAGGATGATATTGCCAAATCGAATATTTCCACTGCTTCCAATAGATGCTATCATCAAAATAAATCTTCCAAGGCCACCTTCAAATATGGGTATTGCATTCATGGAAGGAAATTCCATACTGGATGTCAAAGATGTGTGACCTTCAGATTTGAAAAAAATCTTAAAAGGAATAAGCAATTTAGAGACGATGAAATTTTGGTAAGTGACAAATTTGAAGATTTCCTTTAAAACTTTTTTTTGTTTTCTTATCAGATGCAACCAAGAATAATACGACCTCATACTTTATATCGTAATTGGTTGGCTTATGAACGAAAACTAAATTTGAAGCCACCTTCGACGGAACCCATTCCTAAATTCGAATTCATACCAATTCCATCAAGGTTTTGCGAGAATATTACTTACACTGCTGAAATTCACGAGAAGCAAATGGAAGAGGCTGCAATTCAAGAAGAGATTGATTTGTTCGAACAGAATCAAGCAAAGATTCGCAAAATGATTTTAACCAAAGACCGCATTTTGACTACTAGACCTCCCATATGTCATGATAAATGTGGTACAGAAAAGCAAAAGAAGTCTGATAGGTGTCCACTTCGAATTGAAGTCCCACTTGATTTGTTAGATAAAAAACCTATAAGGAAGAAGGGAAAGAAGAAGAAGGGCAAACATTCCAAGTTCCAGAGTTATGGTATTGAAGATGAGGAGATGACTGCCATGTTGATGGATTCTTCAAATGACGGAAGATCCTCGACATATTCAAGACCTGAATTCCAATAAGACATTAATTTTTATAAATTTTGAGATGAGCAAAACAATAAAGTAGCATGATGATTATTTAATTTTATTTTATTTATTTTGTATCCTAGAAAAATCAAGGAGGTCATGGACTGTCAAAAACAATGATGTAGCTATCTACTTTACCATCCGTCAAAAATCAATATCATGTGAATCGTTCATAATACCACTTTTTTGGAACACTATCAAAATTTTAGTTTCTTTTTTCACTTCACCTTATCATTTTCACGTTTTTTTTTCGTAAATTTTAACACAAGAGTCTGCACTGGTTGATTAAATCAAAATTAGTAGTTTTTTTTGTTGTTGAAATTTTAGCATCGAGGTTTAGAATTTTCTGGAATTTAAACAAAGTGTTTGAAGTCTGTGGTTTTGAAGAATGGCCATTCGCATTGCAAATAAGCTGCAAAATTTTGTCAATCATGTCGTGTTGAAGAACTCGCGACAATTCCAACCATTTTTTGCTAGTGCAAAAGGGTTATGTGGTGAGGAAGTTATCGACGTACAAAATTCACACACGAAGTTTATGTTGAATGAACAAACTGCACAGAATAAGTTAATCACTGATAAGCACAACGAGCAAGTTCTAAAAGATATCAAACTGAAACTTGGTCCAGTTTCGGAAATATCCAAGTGGGCTACGACCGAGAAACATGGATGTGTCGTGGGTGCAAGGTATTATGGGAAGATGAGTCGTAAACAATGTTCTGCAGGTAACCGAAAAGGCGAAAAGTTCTGCGCTGATGAAGAAGTTCTTAAAGTTAGGAAATTTGAAGAAAGGAAAGCTAAGACTGAATGCGACTGTGTGAAATTTACTGCTAGGAGTTGTTGTGAAGTTGCTGAAGATATTCGTTGTATAAAACCTTATGTTGTAAGTATTTTGGGGTTTCTAGTGATTTTAGTTTTAGTTCTAGTTACATTCTAGTTTTAGTTCCAGTAACATTCTAATTCTGGAATTCTGGTTCCAGTTTACTTCGGATTTTTTCAGTTCTAGTTTTATTCTGATTGCATTTTGTTTTTAGTTCAAAGCATGTAGAAAACGACCAGCACCATATCCAAGTTTCAGTGAGCAATGTTACGAAGGACCTTTTATTGTTTACGGTGAATGTAAGACATGTCCTTATTCAAGACCGAAACATCCCACTTATAAAGCTCCCAAGGACAAATTTGGAAAACCTGGAAGGAAAATGTTCCATACAGATGTTAGAGTTTCTGCAGGATTGAAGTTCAATTATCAAAGGCCTTTAGAAGATTCTGAAAGTATTATGGATGTGGAAGGAGGAATCCTTGAACAGAGTAATGTTAAGGATACAGGCATAAAGTGTGCTAGAAGGAAGAAGAATGTGGTTAATATAAAGAATCAATGTCCAAAATTGAAAAAATGCGATTCGGGCAAATATATAAACGAGGAATGTGAGAAGAAGCATAAGGAAAGCCAGATTTGTCCAAAAGACTTAGGTAGTCGAAAGAAGCCTAAGAAGTTTAAAAAGATGCCTAAAAGGAAACCTAAGAAGTCTAAAAAGAAATCCAGGAAGTCTAAAAAGAAGGACAAATGCAAAGAAGATAAGGAGCATAAATTTAAAGAAGTTGATGGGATTAATAATGGACCATTAACTGGGATTTCTATAAATAATATCGAACCATTGACTTCCATTAAAAAAGCTATTTAAAGAGATTTTACT
>JASKGN010007681.1:0-21128 GCA_030556245.1 Falagria sp. GC000072 | reverse complement strand
GAGAATAAATTAGACCTTAGAGCCCTTAGGGCTTAGAGAAAATATATTAAAAATATATTCATAACCTAGGTTCAAAAATTTTAATTAACACCAAATGCACATTTCGGCATGGTACTATACTATAACATTATATATTTTTATTATAGTATTGTTTCATGGTTTATTTTTAAATCAATATTGATTAAAACCAAAGATTAAAACCAATTAAAATATTCAAGAAATGACAAGTTAAGAAAAATTCTTATCGATGCGGACATAACCAAATACAACCAAATACAACCTCACTAGCCTTGAACCACCTTGAACGTTGTGAAGAATTATTGAGAAAAGATTGTAAGATCTTCTAGTGATTGGTAAATTTTGATAGTTATAAAATTCACATAATTTTTTAGTGGTTGACAAAAAGAAACAAACGCCCTAAAATCATGCATTACAGTGCGGCAGATTTTGACTTTGAGGCACAACAACGACAAACTGTTATAGAAGGTCGTCGTATTTTAGAACGAACTGGGCAAAGCCTTTCAAGATCTAATCAGGTTGCGATTGACACTGAACAAATTGGCACGGAAGTAATTTCAGAATTAGGAGAACAGAGGGAAACTTTGTTGCGTGCAAAGGATCGCTTGGCTTCAGCAAATGCTACTCTTGATAAAACAAGAAAAGTGTTACAGCAAATGGGTAGACATGTATTATATAACAAATTAATTTTAATGCTGATTATTATTATTGAAATTTGTATTCTCATGGGTGTTACGTACATAAAATTTTTTAAAAAGTGATTTATTAAAGTATATTTTAAAATACATAATTCAAGGCAATTTAGAAACAAGTTGTTGCCTAAATTTAGTCATTTAATGTTTGGTACTAGTACTAGCTGGAGTCTAGACTGGGCTATAGCTAAAACGTACCACATTTTTATGAGTTCTTACCTTTATATCACATTGTAGCTCGGTACTATTCAAAATTTTACTACTATTATGAATAAGAATCAACAAAATCGCTAACTAATATCGTAATTTTGTTTTAATAGGCCGCCAAGTATACCTTCATGCAAATGCGATTGTAAATACCTAACAATGCTAACACGTAGTGATATTCGTACTCGCGTAAGTTTCAATCTATTTATTTATTGTCTTTCAAAAGATGTTCCCTGTTAGCAAACAATGTACTTGCGCTACATATACATCAAATCCTTATGAAACGGATTATAAATAATGTAAATAACTAATACGGTTACTTAGTTAATACTTTAATTCTGCATTACATTTTACAATGTTGCTTAAATATTTTAGAATTTAAAAAAAAATTAAACACTTTGAAACCTTTCTTCACTAATATATTTTGCCAGATGTACATTTGAAGTTTACCACTGAAGAGGTCCACTTGGTAGATGAAATGTACATCTGGCAAAATATATGTGAAGAAAGGTTTGAGAGTGTTTAATTTTTTTAATTTTCAACATCCAATCATAGTATTTTTAATTTCAATATTTTAGGTTTAGAAATCTATTCAGTCTTATTTAGTCTATGTCTGTATCAGTCTGTATATTTATTTTATATTTTTATCCATTATCTAATATTCAATGCATGAACATGTCTTATTACTGTAAGATATTGTTCTCAGCAGAGTTAACTTGCATTCCTCATATTGTAGATAAATATATTGGAAATTACTGCAGTAATGCAGTTGGTAATGCTATCACTTGGGTCTTTATTATGTGGATGGTAATACATTATGTATTTGATTCCTACTTAAATGTGAGTAAATTGGTACAATCTTACATAATATTTTACTACGTAAATTATGCATGTTTCAGATATTATTACAACAAATGCAATACAAAGAATATGTTTCTATTAGGCTAACTAATGCTCTTTGGTATTGTGGTTTTTATTGCACTGGATTTCTGTATTGTGTTGGAACGGTTATATGTAATAGTCCGAATATATCTGACTATCAACAAAATCTGATTACCCCAGACAACAATCATATTCCTTTACACATGCTAATGGGCCTGGGTTTAATTGGAACTTTCTTTTTGCAGTCATTTACGTGGAATTGTATGAAGTTTGGATTTGATTGCAATACTTTAACATTCTTAACCTTAACATTTTTATCTCTTACAACATTTTACAGCAGGTATTTTCTTAGTATATTAGTGAAATATATTACAGTTTTCAGTTTTTATTTTATGTTTAGACGAGTTGAACTTTTAATATGTGTGTTTGCTCTTACAACTTTACTACATTTCATTAATAATTTCTTAAGATGTTTAATTTGTGTCACTGATAAGAAACAATCTGCTTACATAAATGGCTTATTCTATGGATCATTGTGTTTATTGTATGTATTCATTTATTTGTCATTTTATTGCATTAAAATTATTCATATTTTAGTGTTATTGTGCATATTATCGTCATACCGATTTTTTTCATTGTGCCTTTGTTCTCTAATTTGAAATATGAATTAAATATTTCGGCAATCCTGTTCTTGACAAGTTTCATTATTTGGTGGACAGCTGAAGGACTTTCAAATGTAAGTTTCTTTTAAAATTTGTGTAACATTGAAAGATGCTGTTTCATATTGTTACAGCCATTATATAAATATTTGGATCATTGGATTAAGCATGTTGGCATAACAAATCCTCGCCTATGTCCAAACAATATTCTGATTTGTTGTCTCTTCCCTATAAGGGATGATTTTAATTTCAATCTTTCAATAGAGAAAAGAGATATAAAGCAACGTGAACATAAATCAGTTATACGAAGAAAACCAAAAGACCAAGGTGTTTTTGTTAAGTCATTGAAATTTATGGTTGCCTTCCGCCGCAAACTAAAGAACAAAGGAGTATCAATAAAACCTCATTATTCCAGCAGCAAGCAAGACCCGTTGGATAATAATTCTGATGCATCGTCCGAGGAAGAAGTGGAGGATAATATGAAAGATGCATATCAAGAGGATACGGCCAGAGGATTACAAGATACTCACAATGAAAGTGACGTGAGAATGAATGTTTTTGCAAATTTAGACGAATATGCAGAATGTAAAAAAAATGATTGAAATGGTTTAATCAAACAAAGTCCAAATATAAAAAAAATTGCAGTTGTATTTGATTACGTGCAGGACAAAATACGAACCAAATATTGTATAAAAATTATTTTGTTTTTGTTTAATGTGTATAAAGAATCTATAATGTACAATACAGTAAGCGTTATATATCTGCAGTGCTGAACAGATGAATGTTTCAGCTATTGCCCTTTATAACATATTAATATACAAATACTAATAATCAAGTTCCATGGTTTTACTGAAGATGAGGGATTACATCCGTCTCCAGTACATGTGTGTATGCATGTTCGATATTCTTTTAATTTATCACCAGGCTGGCGCACGTAATTACAGTAATTTCCAAGATCTAAAGAAGAACAGAAACGTTTGGCTCCAATGCCTCCTAAAAGCAGAAAAACAATTCAGGTGAATCAACAACTTTCCATAAGTAGGATCATTTCAGACGCCAACAAGTGCAACATACTATTGTTAATTAATATTAACCGCAATGCTAAACATGCAAAACTGTTAAGTGTTTTATGATAACACCCTTTTACCATCCAAGCCAGTAGATTTTATACAATATGCAGCTTCGAATACACGGTTGCAATTGTGCGGTTGTATTCCACCCATATGAATCATGCCATCTGTGCAATCGATCGTTCTAGCTGCCGAACACTGATAACATGTAATTGGAGAAGCTGTTTAAGAAGAGTTTAATGTTAGTATTAATAAGAAATATTAATGGAACTCTTATGAAAGTAAAATAAAAAATCCCTTAGTTCGCAAGTACCATATAGTCAAGAATAAATAGAAGTACGAAGAGCACTAAAACCCCACTACCTTAGGAAATATTTTAATGTGCAATTAAACATTCCATCAATTATGCTTCTTGATACCTTCAAATCGACCAACGTGCTTTACGCAGTATTTGGCACCGTAAACGTCGTCGCAGGATTGTGGTTGCAAGTCGGTGTCGCCCGACAACCATTCATTGCATTGAAAAGGGTTGTTTGAATCGGTGCCCACGCAACGATAGCACTGTATTGCTGCAGCTAATTAATCAAAACATTTAGTAAGCATTGATAGGAATTATGCACTATTAGAACTGTAAAAAGTTTGCCTTTTTCAGGTATATTTGCATTATTCATGGGCGAAAAGTAATTTAGGTTCAGAGGTAAACTCAAAGGTTCCGTGTCCGACATACTACGCACTGTGTTCAATATATGTATGGATCACGATTAGCATTTCAAGCGTTTTTATATAAAATGGATTCAGATTTATTGAAACCAAAATAAATTATTCGGTTACAAATTAAAAGTTGCAATATGACCGCAATAATATTTATTTTAAATGCTGTAGTATTTAACCATAAATAAGAGCTTGAATATTCACAAAAGTAACAAGAAACAGGTGTGTCTCCACATTACAAACGAAAAGAAGACACTGTAAACAAAACGTAAGAAATACTTACATAGAGCAGCACAAGTAATAATCACAGCAAATATAAGCACAAGTCTTTGATGTGTGCAGCCCATTTTTAAGCAATTGAAATACAATCTCCAATAATTAATTAATATATTATTTATTGATTATTCAATTTGTGATTATCGTAAAGTTATACAGCTCACGTATAGTCGTGGTAACAGTGGTAACACTACGTCTCGCGTCTGTGACTACGTCTACGTCGGAACGGTCGGAACGTAATAGCATAGCGGTAATACAATACGGACACGTCGGATACCGACCGATCACAAAACAGAAAGCGCATTTCGATAGAGGTGGGCAAGGTGGGACGATGAGTAAATTGAGTGTCCGTAACGAGAATGTTCTAAATCATTCAGAAAGCCCAAAACTTTTAAATTCAACAACTTCGAAATTTGAACGACGATATCAGTTAGATGTGGCTGGATGTGGCTATTGGTTATTTGATGAGTCATTTTCTGCAGATTCGGAGAAGCTATACCTGTTGGCTCCTATTAACTCTGAAGTACGTGACTTGCGCTCGTACATGGACTGAAAAAGATCCTTTCTTAATATCTCTAACATAACTTCTTGTGCATTCAGATTGCTTTCAATTTCTTTTGATAGCTTTGGATGATTTAGAAGGCAGTTGTGATTGCAGGAATATTTCATACGATAAGCGTACATGGTATGCATAGTTTTCTTTCGTCTTTGATTGCGCAAGTGAGATGTTTCCATTCCCCAGATATTTAAAGGCTGACAGTAGCCGTGATATTTCTAAAAATAATTAAAAATTCTATCATTAATTATTGCTTTCACGTTATTAGTTTATTAGGCAACAAACCATTTTATTAGACATTGTCTTCCAAATGCCATAACTAAACGGGAAAATGCAAACTCCAGTTAGTGCCCAATAAAGTCCACTGTTATCTTCAAGGCGGTATTGATAATTGAAAGTTTCCAATATAAACATACCTGATGTGATCTAAAATACTTATTTAATTTAAAACACTATTATATAAACATTATTGTCTAACATATGGACCTACAAACATGCCCACAAACATTATTTTCACAGGAGTGGAATGCGAAAATATTTCACCAGTCATAAAAAGATGATCGCCATTTATCCTATACAGACCATAACATGCAATTCCACATGTTGATGCAGCTAATATAAACATGTTGCTGAAGAAATGCGCCTTGGTGTTGATAAAGAACAGAATGTAATGAATGCCATCAACAGCAAATATTAGTGAAAGACAGCAAATAAACAGTGAAAATATCATGAAAGCTAAATTTCGATAGCGAAACATCATTTGCTTTTCTAGAGGTATTGAAAAGGCATACAAGTCTATGCAGAGCACTATATGAGCGAATCCCTGAGACATTAGCCATGTAAAATAAAGGGTATATAACGGGGTTGATAGCCACAAATGCGAACGAATTGTGTTTGGAATCATAACAAAGAAAAAGTGTATTCCTAGAAATAAAAACACCAGTGTTTATGAATTATTATACAGTACCATGTGAAATGCCATTTACCAAAAAAATTAAGACAGGCATCAGACTCCACGTTGTTGGATATTTTAAAATCTTCGGCCACAAATGGAATCCAATACAGCAGAAAAAATGAAAATACTATTTTCACTCCAGCAATCATCCAGATTTTGCTTACTAACGGTTTTTCATGAAGATAGCCAAGCGTTACCCAAAAACTTGGCAAGTATTCACGCAGAGAGAAAGTGAAAATCTGCAAAAATGCCTACAAACAACCACATTCAATTTTAATTTGCATTAATAATCCCTTTTACCTCAAGATGAACCAATTTATTAGAGTCAAACAAGACTATTTTGCTAATGGGTGTTATATTTGAAATTGAGTTAGCTAAAATGCATATGAGAATAAAGCTTGTCAACGCAATTGATGTTCCTCGGAGCAGAAAGATTTTGTAACGTTGAAATTGAAAAAATCGAACTAAGTTTACACAAATCCAAACAAATGCAACACAATTTGCTCTGTGCCGGTTGAAATTCCAATTGGTTATATCTGCTTTTCCAAATTTATATCCGTACTCCATAAATGCTTTAGATGCGCCATGTGGAACTGCGACCCCTGGGTTTAATATAAACAATGTATTATTGCAAATTATCGGTGCTACTGGAGGACTTGCGCTGTATCTGAAAAAGTCATTGAAAGACATAAAACCGCTAGACAAAATTAAACTGGTTTCCATTATCTTCAGTATTTCGATGAAGATCACACTGAACTTAATCCCCAGGAAAAAAAATGGCATTATATGCCATACTATAAGGAAAGAACGTTTGCCATAATTGCCAAGGAATGTATAGATTATAGCAATTGGTGGACACATGATTATGTTTACTAATGTGAAGATCAACCATACCATGACTGAAAAGTAGAATTTAAATTGCATTTACCAAATGTGTTTTTTAATTATGTCACATACAGCCACCCCATTCTAATGACAAATCAATATATTGGCAAAGAAATCTTATGTTGAGGTGGATTGTTATTAATATGAAAAAGCAATCTTTAGATGTTATAAAAGGTTTTTGAATTTTCTCAAGTCTTGTTCCCTGAAAAGAAATTGGAAATTAACATACGCTATAATGTTGTAATTATTTAGAGCACACCAGAAAGTAAATTCTTGTAACTTTCATAAAATATTTAAATCTTTCTCCACGTCTATCGATGTCGTCACTCCAATCATCAAATTTATTAGTTGGGTGACCTCTAGTTGCTTTAGGCAAGAAACGAAAAATATTTCTTAATTTCATCATGATTTTAATTGATTTACTTAAATTACGTCAGTAAATCTAGATAAAAAATCTTTTTAAATGACAATTTTAGAAATTATTATTGTTTTGTTTCATGTCTAAATAAATTGAAATATGTATTTGTAGGTATTTATATTATTTATAATTTTGGGATTTCTTAATTAATTATTTTAAGAACTAATATATTGTTGTAACACTTGTGATAAATAATGAATTTTAATTCGTCGGTATCATACAGTATCATAGATGGTTAAAGTCAAGTACTATAAGTAGGAAAAGTACAAATATATTATACTATACATATTTGAATAAGTAGATAAGTAGTACAAAATACATGGAGAGACCATTGATTAAGAAGTATTATCTATATACTTCTATATTGACTGGAGAGACCAGGAGAGACATAATATTGCTGTAAATATATTGCTATGCTTGCTATATATGATTGCCATGATTGCTATAAAGACTGGTATAAACGTCAATTTCATATGATTTGGTCAGATTTGGTTGAACTAGACTGAACTAGACTGAACCAAGGTAAACACAAATATTATGGTACATTTGATATTCAGTAATTTAGTAACAGGACTATTATTTTTTTTTTAGTTTTCAGAAACACTAATTCTGGTTTAAGAAATGTTTGAGATGAGAAACAGTAGTGGTTATGATAAATGACAACTTTTAAATATGTTTCTAGTATTGCACTAAATTAAAGTATTTGTTAATGCTGGAATTAATAAAATATCAGGATGTTTAATGCTATAAAAAGACTGGCAAGTAAGAGCGAAGCTTCCACAGGCCCATCTCCTATGATGAAGGCTGTTACACATCAGACAATGTCTACATCGCTCCAGAAAAAATTTGCACGAGGAGTTCACTATAACAGTAAATATGTTGTTCTTAAATCATAGCGATATCAATTTAAGAAAAATATAGATGATGCATACATGTTATTATTTATCATTATAATAGTATTTGTCGTATTTATAATAGTATTTGTCGTATATTTCATATTTGAAGTTTAGAATAAAGGCTTTTTGATTGTTGCAAACTTCAAATACGACATATACGATAAATAGCAAGAGTCTAGGTCCTAGACTATGGTATTGTTATTGACAGTTTTCTTTTAGTGAAAATAATAATCAAAGGCGATCGAAATGTAGGAAAGTCTTGCTTATTCTATCGATTACAAGGGAGGAAATTTATCGAAGAATATCTACCCACAGATGAAATTCAGGTGACTTCGATTCAATGGAATTACAGGGCTACTGATGATGTAGTTAAAGTAGAAGTTTGGGATGTTGTTGATAAAGGGAAAAAAAAGAAAAAATTTGAGGGGCTGAAATTTGAAAATTCTGATTTGCCTGAGGAGCCTGCCCTAGATGCTGAATTTTTAGATGTTTATAAGGGTACTAATGGTGTGATTTTTGTCATGGATATTACAAAAACTTGGTAGGTTTTGTGTAATTAACTCAAATTTTACATCTTACATTACTTATAATGTTACAGGACCTTTGAATACATTCAAAGAGAATTGCCAAAAGTTCCCGAACATATTCCAATTATTATTTTAGCTAATTATTGTGATATGTCACACCACAGAACTGTTACTAGTGATCATATTACTTATTATATTGAATCTCTTGAAGGGTGAAGATACTGAACTTTTATATACAATAATGCCCTATGAACTAAATGTTTTTTAGATCTAGAACAGCACAAGTACGATATTCGGAATCATCTATGCGTAATGGATTTGGTTTAAAATTACTTCACAAATTTTTTAGTTTACCATTTTTGCAATTGCAGCGTGAAACTCTTTTAAGGCAATTAGAACGTAACCAAATGGAGACAGACGCGACTATTCAAGAGCTAGACATATACGCAGAATGCGATGAAGCAAATTACTCGAAATTTCAAGAATCTTTAAATAGGAAACGGCGCGAGGTAGCAGATTCCAATGCAAACATTCCTACTACAATATCGTTGCCAATATCTATTGCGGGTCAACACTTATCATGCCTGAAGATCGCTAAGGACGTAAAAAGATCACAGAGCGCTTCAATTATCGTTGGTGCTGGTAAACCCATACCATTTGGTAATATGGTAGCAACGGCATCAATGCAAAAGTCGCATGGGTCACACAGCTCTAGCAAAAGTACCAGTCAAAGTTCAGGATTTGTTTCTAAATTTGGACTAAAGGATCGTACCGTGGAAGATAGTTTGCCAGACTTAAGAAGACTTGAAGTAAGTCCAATAACATCCGTAGAAGAATTTTGTCCCGATGAGGGACAATTAGAGCGAAGTTTTTTGGAAGATGTGCAGCCTAGCTGTCTTAGTGCAAATGTAGTTGATGTGGAGGATTCAGAAAGTGACGGTGACACTGGCAATCCTTTAGTGTCGGAATATCAGGATGATTTTGATTTAGATGAGGTTAAACAAGATTTTCCTAAGAATTGCAGTAGCGAGCTCGAACTGCTGGATATGAAACAAACAAATGACGAGTTTGACTCTACTATTAATTCGGAGATTTCTGAATTGACTTCGGAAGCATTTGATACGTGGATGGGAGTTGATACTAAATTACGACGATCTCCAGAAGGCGGCGAAGATGTAAGTGGTGTGAGCCAAACATTTGATTATAGTGGCAGTACAGTTTATGACGATAGTACGAGTGTAACATCATCTAATATTCATATGGAACTTATCAGTTCAAAGCACAGTTGCAGTACTCATCCTAGTCAAACAAATAGCGATGAAGAGCAAGCGCCAAGTATGGCGTCATTAAAGAGAGAACATAAGAAAGATAAAGTATTGTTGCACGTTACCATTCACTTATTGTGGCAATTCATTGATTTGTTTTAGAAGGAGAAAAAGTCTAAACCGAAAAAACAGAAGGATAAAGAACGTGAAAAAGAAAGAGAACGCAAAGAGCTTAAAAGTGAACGCGAAAAAAGAAGGAAGAAAAAGGAGAGGGATGAAAATAACGGCACAAGAAAATCCCGTGATGAACTGGAAGAATTTCTTAATGGATCTTCAAGTCCAATTCTAGATAGCGCCTATGAAGCCATTTAAAATTTGCAAACAAATCGTAATGGCATGTTTCATACTGAAAAATATTATGCGTTTACATTCTATTAGTATTTATATTTCCGGTGTATCTATGTTCTTGTACTAACTCAATTTGATTAATAACAGAAAGTTACTGGCTTAGGAATAATTCTCAATGCGTATGTTGGTGTAGAAAATTGTATATGTATGTTGTTCAGGTTAGTTGATTAACTTTTATGCAATGTATTACTACTGTTTACTAATGAAATATGCGTCTGTTTCTTAAACTTGGTAATAACTGGCTTTAAAAATGATAATTATATATACTATATATATTACAATTCTTTTTTTATTTTGAAACACTTAAAATGAACTGTTAGTTAGTATTGAAGTTACTTATTGTGCTTTGCATTTTTTGCAAATTATCTCCTTGCATTTTCGTATCACTGTAGTGCGTAGATTGTTTTCCAATCAAATGAACCCGTTCTAGATCAGGTTCTCCTCCAGAAAAGAGTAATCCGAGATTGAGTTGAGGAATATCATAAAAAACAGCCAGAGTGGTCATAATGAATGTAATACCGATAATTAAATAGCCTGAAATTTTAATAATTGAAATAATATAAATGTAATGTGTTGCATATGATTTTTACCTGTGGTGCAAATTTTATATAATGTTCGCATTGGTTGATAAGGAGCATCGCCTGGAATATAATCTCCCAACCCAATGGTTGTCAATGAGATAAAACAATAATATAAAGAATCTAAGTATTCCCATTCAGGTTCTATTGTTGTAAAAATGGCCGCTGGTATCAAGACGAAAGTGATCACTACGAGCACGACTAAAACAATTTAAATTACAATTAATTACCATATTATGAATCAGATCTTCTTATAATTATTTAGATACATTACTCACCGACAATTAAAAGATGCAATATACGAATTTTGAATGGTTGATAAAGGTGACCAAGTCGGGCATTTAGGATTTCAAGAAACCAGACAATCGGTACCAGAAGACGTTCAACGAGAGCAGAAAGTAATACTAATGTGAAAGGAATTCCGAAAATAGCGTAAATAATGCAGAATGCTTTACCGGCTCGACTCAAAGGTGTTACATGGCCGTATCCTAAAACATCCCCAACGCAACCATACTTTAAAATACTGCTCATTGGTAGAGAACAAAATTTAATTAATTTACCGATTGTCGTCACAACAGTCCCTGAAAAGAATAGGCTTTGTCCGAAGCTCCAGTTGGATTCCCTTGACACATTTAAAGCTGATATGCCATGCGATGTTGCTGTGGCTATTTCGGCTATAAATGTTTCCAGATCCTCATCTGAAATATTAAATGTCAATCTGTACATAACTTTTGATCAAGACATATTTTAATAAACACTAAACTTTATTTTACAATCTCAAAATAATAATTTACTTTGATTAAAAATTATCTTCTTTGAACTTTATTGCTACATAACGGTCTAGCAACAAAAAACAAATGTACATATTATGAAACTCAAATTATATTCTAATTGAATGTCACCAGTTATTTATTATATATGTAGTTACTAATAGCGCGACGTGTCGGTTTTGATAGCATATGTACGACATAATATAAAATAGTAATGTTTAAACCTCTCGGAATATATTAGGTGTTTGTTACTCGTACCTTGCACATTAGGATATTTCATTAGAAATTGCTGACGACTAGTTTGAAGACGATAAACAGTCGCCATTTCACCAGGTGTCTCCATAATGGAAAACATTGCCGCCCCAAAGCACAAATACATTACGTAGAAAATCAAATAAATAACAAAGAGCATATCTGTTTTGAGCAACCCACAGAAAAATACACCATCTTCTTTCATGTTCCTTCTTCGCTCTAGAATACGATCAGTCTTCGCCGTTTCATAGTCAATCCAAGTGTAATAAGTTGATCCGTAATTTTGTTTCGTATGGATTTTGGTGTCCAACATATTTTTAGAATACACTCTGTGTGGTAGTTACCTATTGATTAGCCCGATTTAGTTTTGACTCTATTAAATGTTACAAAATAACAAAAAATAGTGATTTGAAGAGCACTAAACTAAAAGAGTTCACTGCTTGAAACGTCATATTGAATTTTTCTGGAAACAATGATAATACTTTGGCAAATCGTCGAACACTGAACGACCCGGAGCAAGTCAGACTTAGTACTAATCAACTTTATATATAAGTAACGTTGTGGTTGTTATTTGTCTTATTGTTAAAAGCGCAACTTGGTTGGTACTTTTGAACAATGACCACTGACCGTTTACACAGTATGCCGAAGTTATTTATTTAAGAACGAAGCGAAAATATCTGTCTAGTCATAATTAAAACAGGAAAATTTCTAAGAATATTTATTCAAATAGCGCCAGATGAGCGAGCAATTTAAGGCAAATATTAGAAAAGCGACTTGGGAGGTAATCGCATTTGCTTGCCACAATAGTATGACATCGCTTTAAACGAGGCGCAATCGAACGATTAGTATTACCTCGAAGCCAAGCGAACAAGTTTATTATCTTGTTGACAGTATGATATGATGCACTCGCATTAAATTAAATTATCAATATTCGAAAGTAAGTAGACCGCCTTAAAATTTGATCGTGAGCAAGACGAAAACTAAAGATTGCAATAAGTGATCTCCGTGCAAATGTTTCTAGGTGATGTCTACATATTGTCAAAAATTAAATAAAACACCTCATACGTCATTATAATAACATCTTATAAAATTAATTATCAAAATTAATGAATTAGGCCCAAATAATTTCAGGAAATATCAAATTTTATAAATTAATACATAATAATTCACAAACCTCTTCCGATTTATGCAAGAATTTTAATTCCAGTTAATAAAATGTTCAGGTTAACAAAGTCCCTTGTTGAAACAGTATACCATAGCTCGAAGGTACTTTTACGCAGTATAAAAATAACTATCAACGAAGAAATCGAACTTTCCAGACAAAGAGCGAAGGCTCGCTACGATTCTAAACAACCTAAATCTATCTCGGCTAGAACAGGAAGATCTGCAACTCCGACTTTATCAGAATCGCTGCTGATACTTGGCGTGGACGATCCTTCTGATAAGGAAAAAATCCAGCAACGGTATATACATCTTTTTGAGGCGAACAATCAGAAGAAAGGAGGATCCTTTTACTTGCAGTCCAAGATTGTGCGAGCTAAAGAGCGCATTGATGGAGAAATGGTTGCTCTGACTGCCACACAGAAGCCGCCTACTAAAGAATTGCCTCCTAGATATTATGCAGCTAGGAACGAGCTCGTAGGGGATGCTGTGTCATTAGAGGAGGAAGAAGATGTCAAGTCGTCAGATGATAAGAGTATGAAAGAGAACACATTTAGTGAAGAAGCCCAAAAATTGGAGAAAGCGAAAGAGCAAAAGCGGGAGTCTAAGAGAAATTGACGTAGCGTCCTCAGTGCCAACATTTTTATTATTCGAAATGTGAATTTAGTAATACTATAATCTAGCGGTGTATTTAGTTAATATTACACGCATGGAAATAAAGTATTAAAATTATTTGAATTTAGGTGACAAGAAACGTGTGCTTTGCGTTAATTAGATCTAAGTTTTTTATATAATAAAAATATTGGAAATTCTTGTAATAACTGACCTGAAACGCAAGTGTTCTTTTTTAAGAAATCCCACTTTGTATCTTCGAAGTTTTCTAAATTGGCTTTGGTGTGAGTGAGTTCTATAGCTTGGATAATTGCTGCACCTCCAAACAGATATCCTAAATATACCACCATTCCTAATACTAGTCGGCAACCACGAGAAAGGCCCATATTAAAATGCTTTTAATCTCTGGTTAATGGTTTTGTTCTTTGAACAAATAATACTCAACTCTTAAATGAGCATTATTATTGTGTTGAATTGGCTGTCTTAAAAGAGCTCGGAATAATTTTAGAATTATTTGGTGTAGAAATTTCAATGCGTTGTTTCGTTTTGCCAGAAAAAAAACTATTTGTCATTCAATGTTAACCTATAGAGTATAGAATGATTGTACGGAATCGCATCAAATTCATAGGCAGTTTGCTAATTGTAGACAATTTCAGCATTTTAAATTTATGTTGTTACACGCAAAGAAACACGAGGGGTTGCAGTTCAGAAAAAACTGGATTAGGAATGCGTGGAAATCGATAAGTGGCGGCGCAAGCGCTCTATTCAGGGTGGGTACAAACAGCAAATCGATATATGCCTGAATGCATTACGACCCTTATTTGTACTCGTCGTAGACCAGAGCAAAGACCTGAGTAGTGCACCGCATTGATAGTGCATCGTATATGTAACAAGTGCAAAAATAAGGTTCTTATTTGAATAATTTGAGACTAAAACATCAAGTATGTATTGCCTAAAGAAATGCATTAATTGACATTGATAATGTTTATCTTAGATAGTTTTTAGAATGAGCTGTTTGGGGGACTGCTGGGATGTAGGCCCACCCCCTAATTCAATTTTGTTTATGCCGCCGCCGCCGATACCTTCTTTTCTTCAAACTGCGGGATTGCCGGAGTTGTTAGTTAACAACACTTTGTGCATATCTGCCCAGTTGTGCGAAGCAGTTCCATACCTAGGCGGCAGCTACCATAACTTAAGAGACAGCGATAATCGCAACCTCCGAGAGGGTATCGGCGGAGAATACGTGGAGCTACCTCGCAAAGAGATTGATAATTGGTCTCCTGCGATTGGCGACACATGGTTGTTGGTTTTGGTAGCTTCCGCAATTGGGGTTCTTCTTTTAGGAGCACTGTTAGCCATGTTCCTTCTAAAATGCCGGGAGTATGTGTCAGTGTCTGATTCTTGTTCAAATAGATAGTTAACGAGTGTCTAAAATAGGCATGATATTGTTACGTGTTTCAGACTGAGCGTATTCGGAAGCAGCGAGTGCTCGCTACATACTCGATCCGTGAAAACTCTGGAACCGCGAGATTGCTCCACGCTGCAAAATATGAATTCCAATAAATTGGTGCATCCTTCAGAAACAGTGTTATATCATGGCAATGGTATCCACGCCGATAATAGAATGGTATGGGCTGCATTGACACCACGCGGCACGCAACACTTTATTTCGGAGAGTTATCCTGCTGATTTGGTGGACTATATCGAAGCTGACGACCATTACGAAAGTATCGATCAGTTTCATGCAGCTCACCACTTGCAACAAGTAACATCAGCAACGGATCAAGCGCAGCCAACACACTATTCACCTTATTACAAACGCAAAGGTACCGTACCACGTTGCCCCGCAGCGCAAAGCTTTGACAATTCTGGCTTCGTAGATTACGAGTATGAAGATCCCACACCATTAATCGAAGCATATCAATTGAACGACTTAATGGATAATCATCGTTTTCAACAGTCTGAACATCAGTATGCAGTTCTCGCTGGAGGTAATACTGACATGCGTTGCGCAAACATGAGACGTTTTCAGCCCCAGCTGCAGCATTATCGACCGCAGGTTTCTTCACCCACGCGCATTGAGCACCCTAATTTGCCACCATTAAATCTTTATCCACATAACACTCTTAATAAGAAAAATAATGGCACTTTGAATTATAGAAATACCGAAGCCATCGGCACGCTGCCCAAATATGGCATTTAGAATTGAAATAAAATACGTAATGCGTCGAATCGTCGCTCTTTCATTGTTGTTTTGTAATAAAATTTTGTTTTGAATTTATTAATACTGTTTATTTTAATTTCTAATGAACGCTGTGTGTTTTTCCTATTAGAATAAAAATTAGAACAAAATAAGTTTGAAATTGAAATGTATATATGTATATATATTGTATATATATTATATCGTGATTGATTTCTAGGGTTGGCCACGTGATAATTCACAAACTTTAGGAATAAAATTTTGAGTTGCCAGGACTACATGGCTCAAAAATAAAATACGAAAACAGATAATGTAGCTTATACTGAATCCATTGTAGTGTAAGTTAATTTCGCTCAACTTTAGGTGCTTTTGTCTAACTCATGGTCTCGAACAATTCAACTCTATCCTATTGGTTCGCGCATTATCCAAATATGGTTGGAAATCTTTAACCGTGCTGGCGAGTCGTTGCATCAAAGAGGTTGCTGTACAAAATCCTTCCATTCGGACGACAATTGTCATGCGACCGCTTTTTAATAAAACAACAGCTATGAAAGGATAATTTCTTGGCGAAAACATTTCCAACACGTGTGTTTCTACAAATTTACTCGCGGATGCCCAGAAAAAGAAGTGACGATTAATGTAGGCAACGACTGAGGGATTAGCCAACGTTTCGGTGCAAAAAGTGTATGTATCCACATAGTCTTCATTGTGCAAATATACTAGTAGCAATTTTAACTCGCGCTTGGCATCAATCAGAACTTGCGAAAGATCCCCCTGGTAGAATACCGGATGAATTGGAGTGTATATGTCGTTGTAATATTGTATAAATTTAGTTGTACTTCGCATCGCTCTCTTTATATTATGACCATGAACATCGGCTCCTATTACGCTCATCAGTATTATCATTAAAAATTGAAAATAACGTAAGCAAAAATTGTAGATGAATAGCAAGACACTTCGAAGGAAAATGTGCAGACTTGCAGTAAAACTAAGAGCCGATGCAGAGTGATAGATTCGCCCAGATATGTCGTTAACAATGCGAGGGGGTCGTGTTGTTGTAGCAAAAACGGAGGGCTTTCCTTCGTTTAAATTAAGTTGTTCTTTAACAGCACTTGCGAGATTCCATTTGTGTCGTTGCAGCACATCGTGGCAAACTATTGGATCGAGGACGGTAGTGATTTTCTGAAACTGAAGCACCTGCTCGACTTGATTTGGGGTGAGAGTGGCATTGATATCAAAGTAGTCCATACTTTGAGCGGACTACGTTAATAATGATATCATAGATAATATTATTATTAATTGAATTTGGTTTTCAGGGTTATGCCATAATGACAGGAGAAATATTATAGAGTACACTTTTTGTTTATTTACTCAATTCTAGTCGCTGTGAGCATTTTTGATACAATATATTACAGTTTGCGACCAATATTTGTCTTAACAGTACTTAACAGCTTTTTTTATTTTATTTAGATTAACAAATAACATATTGATGTGGATGAGATTCAAAATACAATCATCGTGTATTTGAGTACTTTTATATTATTAATAGTTTAATTTTTATCAATTTAGTTTTATGTAGGTTGTTGTTTTCGATTGCCTTTATGGGCTGCGGACGCACACTACCAATGTACTATAGTTTGTAATTGTGTGCGTCAAGCCTTGGGATTTTGTGTATGATTTTGTTGCTTCAATTTATTTATTGACCTACGTCTATGTCATTATGCATCAAATGTCTGTGGAAAGAACGAATTCCAGAACACCAGGTAGGAGTGGCCTTAAAAACTATGCTTATAATGTAATAATAAATCAACGGTGTATAAATAATTATATGTAAAATTTCTTTAGTTTGTCTTCATTTAATTTTCTCATTCAAGTTGCTTGTTCTCATATTTTTATACACCTATGCTATGCTATCTCATAAAACATCTGAATGGTCTGTAAACAATTCTTGCCACAGGTTATAATTTTATCTTATGGGAAATTATATGCATAGAAAATAGAAATATTGTGTTATTATTTCATTTATGAACAGGCGTTTCCCTAGTATATCTTTGCTTACACATTATTTGCGATTTGTCTTAATTAATTAGCTATTCGAACCATTTTGTCTTGTACATCGAAGAAATTTATTACAATATCTAACATTTCTCGCAGAAATGATAATAAAAATAATGAAATTATTGCATTGAAAAGCGGTTAGTCCAATATTATACGTAAGTGTTAAATATAATAATAATTCAAATATTGTTCTATTCCTTTCTGCGTCCAAGGGGTTTTCGTTGTGTAATTAAAATGTCAATCTTTAGTTTATAATAGAATTTACACTATACCAATAGACCATCTGATCGTTATATAGTTAATGTTATACGACAACTATATATATACATATAAATATATATATATATTGTTTTGATTAAAATTGATGCACCACAATTAATACGAATTCAATTTAATAAATACATGCTAATCCTCGCGGCACTAAGGCTCTTGTAATTTGTTTATATATTCACCGGGGGGAGACAAATAACAAAAATAATACAATACTTTAATGTTACAGGTCATTATATTTTGGTGTCAGAATTATTAATTTTCTTTTATTATCATTACATTGCAACCCTCGTCCTAATAAAAAAGAACAATATTTATGTGTTTTGTTTTTTAGATATCTCTAATTACATGGGTTTATTATTTATTATTTATACATTTATATTTACCCTCGGGGGGACCATTTCTGTAATTTAGAACAATTACGTTTAGTGCCTACATAATAAAAGATAATATTAAATAAATATGTGTTTATATTTATTTCAAACTGCTAGTTGGAATTAAGTATGTAAGCAGGTGATATCTCATATCAAAATGTAGTTCAGCATTTCGTTGTTTTATTTTATACGAAAAAATTTGATTAGTGTGTTGATTAGTTTTTAAAATCGTAAGTTACTGTTGCATTTTTAGTTGTAATAGTGTAAGTGCAATTTGCTTGAATTAATTAATTTGAATATTCGTCACTAAATCGAAAACACTTATACGATTTTAGGAAGCCCAATATTCCAAAATAAATTGGCAAGGACTCGATTGAAAAAATAAAGTGTACAGTGAGTAAAGTTCTATTTCGAATCTTTCCGTAATTCTTATTGATTACTTTTATAGCAAGACATTGTTATGTATTATTGCATCCAGGGGACATGAGAACATGTTCACATTTTATATGCATTGAAAAGTATTTCAGTTGAATATGCTATCAGTCATTTATATGAACAACAACAAATTACTGCGGAACTCATCACTATGTATGTCATTTTAATATTTTATGTAAGTCGTATTCAAAATTTGGTGGCATTACATTTTATTTATTAAATGTATCAAATGAGTATTTCCAAAAAAATTAATAAACGCAATGATGATGAAGCGCGTATTTACTAATGAAATGGTTAATTAATATCGCGGCAGTAGATGTTTAGACTCAACTTTCTTTCAAATACATATTTTAATGTAGGTATCCCTGCATTTATTAAAAAATTTATTATATCTTTACAAAGTTACTTACTATAAATACCTTTATAATTTTATTTATGGTTTGCTTTGGAATTAATAATTTATTCAGAATTCATTTGGCTCTATTTTACCTGAATTATACAATACAGTGTATAATATTTTAATAAGCATTTATTCTCTTCCATAAGATTGATAATAATAACAACATGTATTTATCCTCTGTTTATTACCTAACATGATGCGATCGCGCCATTTCCCTACAAATAAATTTCCGATTAGAGAACAAGTATATCGTACAATTTCAAACGGCTCATTTGGAATCCAGTTACGAAATTCGAATTAATCGTAACAAATAACCTATTAGTCATGAGAATTGTCTATACCTACGCTGGTGTTCAGAGCTTCGCTCAGAAATTTGGTTAATTCGTTGTGGAAAAAATAAAATCTACAGAGCACACAGGTGCTCTTTTCCATTAAACTATGAATAATTTCACAAATATTTCGTTCTCGTTAGAGTTTTTGTTATATATTATAATGCATCGATTTTGCCTTCGGTTGGCTTTTGTATGAAATTTCAAATTACCAAAGTTCTGTTGATACACCATAAAACTGTGGTACCTTTTTAGTTATTAATTTTATTAAGGTGTTATAATGTTTTAGTAGGTACGCTTCTTTAATTATTACGATGTCATATAATTTTTGAATCATAAAGCATATACTGATTTTTAAGTATGTATAGTAGTGTATTGTATGCAACAAATAGTTTAGTATTTCTTCGGTTACTCCTTCCTTGTTTCTTGCTACTTTTATTTTTGTTCGGGGTATGTTCTCATTAAGAGCTCACTTTTGAAAATATTAGATAAACATTTTTTTCATCATTTGTGTCGGTAACTCTCATTTGTATTTCGTTTGATTTTGTGCGAAATGGTGCAAATCTATACAAATATTAATTAATCTCTTTCGTATTTTACAATATTTAATTGAAAGTGCGCAATTGGAATGAAATTCTGTACGTATTTCCAGGTATAAATTTTATTTGGAATTTGATGGTCAATCATTTGACTGTGATGATTGCTACCGACGTCAAAAAATTATGATGTGTGTAAATGATGTGAAAAACGGAGTGTTTTTACAACTCGCAAACATTCCTTATTCAGTCCGTATTTTTGTAAAACATTCGCCTTGCTTTTTTTGTTTCACCAGCTGTTAAATTTAATTCTTCAACTAAGGATGCAATGCAATAACAGTCATTAAATATTTTGCCAACTTTGAATTTTTCTAAATTTGCTATAAAATATGCTAAAACTGTTGAAAAGATATTCAAAGTCACTTTATAAAACCAACAGAAAAATGTTAGATAACGAGTACAGTTTTTATGCCTAGAAAACTTTCTAAGTTGGCAAGAATAAATATCCAAGTTACCAACAATCAATTAATATAAATCTATAACCATACATACAATGTGTTCACAATTTCCGTTGAAATAGTATTAATAACTTTTTCGATAGCTCTTCTTTGCATAATTCTAGGCAATGTGCAATAACATCATTATTGCTGTTTCTTTCAATGACGTCATCCGCGGAAATAGCTAATAATTTAATAATATCCGTTTTTATTATAACAAACGATTCGGTG
>JASKGN010007676.1:0-23971 GCA_030556245.1 Falagria sp. GC000072 | reverse complement strand
TTCTATAAATATATGTATTCAACTATCAAGTATAAGAAGCAAACGAAAAGAAAACAAAAGCTAATCGTAGCAATAATCCTCTGCCATGTATGATGTCGAAAAGAAACAATAAGTGCATGTGCAGTTACTATAAGTCTAAGCTCTATAATAAGGACGGCGCGCACGTCAAAATAGAATTATTGCAAGCCGACACACGAATACAAATCAACCGCGACAACAATTACATGGATTATTGTGCGTGCGCGAAAACAACTCGCTATAAGTAGAACCAGAATCGCCGTGGTGCAAGAGCATCTCGCCAACAAATTTATTTATCACGAGCTGAAATTTAAATAAATCCAAGAATTACATTTGGAAAATAAGAAAAAAAAAATAGTTGCAGACATTTGTAGACTTTCAATTTCATATTCATGACAATGTGAACAGAATTATAATATGGTACATAAATAAATATCGAAACGAAATCAACGATTTTTAAATTTTTTTCAGATACAGTGTTATTTTAAAAATTATTCAAACACATTTATCATATTGGTAATTAATTATTTCTTTTGCGAGATAAGTTAACAAAAGGACTTGCTGAGTGAGCACCTTGAAACCTAGAAGAATGTAAACTAAAAGAACAATAAATGCAAGACGATGGCGATGGTGTCTTCATTCAATTCAATTCTAGACGTAAGTTACTATATGCCTCACATAATAAAATGCAAATATCATAAATAAATCATTGGCTAAGGTACATCTAAAGATTAAAATCTTAGTCGCAAATCTTTCGTGTTGTTAATGCAGATGTAACTTGAAGTTTTACAATTATTATACCTTTACAAGTTAAAAATTGCAATTAGAAATTTAATTCTAAATTTGCAAATAATAAAAAATCTTATTGTATTGATTTTTAATTACGTTATTTTGAAAATTATAAAATTATAAATAAATCAGAATTATATGACAATTCAATGGAAATCAAACAATTTATAGAAGTGTAAGGAAATATGTATTATGAGGTAGAGAAACTTAAGAGAATAGAAATAGAATTGTGGCGCTATGAGCTTTCGTACCGATGCTTACTTGTGATGTTTATAAAGCAATAAAATGCCATGCGTATAGCAATGGAAACGCGAAATAATCACTTGTTGGCCGTTATTAAATTGTTTCATGGAATAATAACATCGTAAATTGCGCTCATGGGTACACGAATAATTGTTGGCGGTTCGGGTGACTTTAATAGAATTTCATGACGTTATTGCAGCATTTGTCTAATTCCTAATGAACTCAGCTAATCTCACGTAGAAGAATTAATTGTTTTCACCTAAAAATAAACCTTCAACACTTCAGTTATCCTTCTTTTTCTTGCTCCTCCATGATTTTAGTGTTAATTAATTTAAAAGTTCAAGGTTTATGTCTTGAAGGCATTGAATTTTAATTTAAATGTGAAATTAATTGATTAGAAATTTGAAAAAATTAAAAATTAATTAATCCAAATTATCACAAATGCTTTCAAATTAAATTTTATGAGAATTTTTAAAATGTTTGTTATGATTTATGATTTTAAATCTTGATTGTATTTAAAAAATCGTTAAAATTTTTTATGACCTATTTAATTCGCTATCAATTTTAATAAAAACCTTTAAGTGTCAAAAACCCCAGCAGTTTTATGAGATATAAAACACCATTTGAGGAATGATTTACGATTGTAAAATTAACCTGCAAAATTTTGGTAGAACAAATACATTCCCGCTCTATTTACTATAAATTGTAGATACAAATTTCGTATTGCAAACAAGGCACCTGTTTAAATTCACGATAATAATGATACGTATCATTAGCCGCTGTCGAGTTGGTTTAGTCTTATAGAAAGTTGCCAATTTCTTGTGTTTGACTATTTGCTAAAGTAGCAAGTGGGGTGGACCGACCGACTGACTGAGTGCTCCTCCAACTGCAACTACAAATGCAACGCGTCTTAATTTTGTAATCTGCTTTTCTTTGCTTTGCACTGGTTTGCTTTAAGTTGTTTTACTTTACTCTATGTACACTGCAAGCTTTCAAGTTCCGCAAAAGTTCATATCTCGATCCAGACTGGATTCCTGCAACTCTAAATTGTCACGAGTGCGTTTTGTTTTCGGTTGTTTTTCAGTGATATTTCAGACGATTTCAAGCTTTCAGCTCTAGTTACAAGATGTATGTATGGAAGCTCAAATGTAGTGAAAATATCATAACTTTTGAAATTTTATTAAATTTCACTCAGATAGAATTTTTAACAGCCAGTTAAAAAAATTCAGACAAGTTAAATTTTGTTAAATTATGACGTGAAGACCGAAAAGAAGAAATTCATAATATTTCCAAAATGTGAGCCGAAAACGCATAATTAGCCGCACACAGAGCAGAACAGGTGTTAACGTGTAGGCGACATAAATTCAACTTATTTATGAACGTAATTTATCGATAGATCTTTAGCGATAGCGTTCAAGGCCCAGCCACCAATCAAATCGTATGAGAACAAGACACTAAGCACTGGCAAGTCTGCAGCCGATATTTTGAGCAATTTATATCTTTATTATGCAAAGTAGCTGCGAGAGCGCCTTGCAACCATGCCATTCTTCCGGTGACCAAAGCGCAACATCTTTGTTTCGTTAAAATATGCCTAATATTCATAACACATAACTTAAAGAATAAGGTAAACTTACACACAGATAAATTACTTTTTTGATACACACTCGAATTTATATCTGAAATTTTCAAATGCCGTATTTTTCTTAGGAAGATTGTTATTATTAACTTAATTTATTAATTTATTTACATCGCTAAAATCATATTCAAATTGTGAAATTCAAGCTGGAATTACGGCGATACCGTAAGATTATTTGTAGAAATTGGTGATGGTCACATTTTTGAAATTCACTGCGACTTGATTTGAATGATATTTTGGTTAATATCTGGTCAGGTTGGGTCATTCATATCTTGGAAACTTAATTGGATCAACATCACGCCATAACACTTTGACGAATAAAAATTACTTTCCTACACAATGCTGACAAATAACTTAATGGATTATTTTCCAAAATTAGATGGATTTAGAAGATTAAAGTGATGTAATATTGCATTAATTACATGTTTAATTCAAATTCAATTAAAATTCCAATTTGAAATTGACACTAATGTTATTCAACAAATATATATAATGTCTACCACTGCTCTGCACTTTTAAAATGCACCACAAAAAATTGGAGTTTTAATTGACTGCGCTTTCGCACTTATATGAATTTTACACCGATGAAGTTTAATTGGCATACAAGAAATATAAAAATAAAAGTAAAAAATCTCGTTTGCGATTGCTTAGCATTTCATCACATGTGTAACATAAAAGAAAGATTACGATGATTGCAAAAAGTGGGGGTCGTCATTAAGAAAAATGCAATCTTATGGTCAACTGAACTCTCATGAAACATTAACTTTATGTTTAAAATATTTTTAAATTAGAATTTACGGCTTCTTTAATATTACAGTTTTGTTTTTCAAAACATGAACATTTTGCGAAACTCATAATCATTAAATATGCCAATATAGAATTTATTTGCGATGAGATCTTTATAATATAAATGAATAGCCACTAGTCAGATTATAATTTGATACCGCGCACACGACAATTGATCATGCGCAAATGGTTCTAGGTTCTAAATCTACTCATTCATTGTGTTTCATTTTTACATACATTGAGTGTAATCCTTGATGATCACAGTAAGTCCCTCTCACGGATAAAATAAAAAAACTTCACCCACATTACTTTACCCATGGGTGTGTGATAAAAAATTTTTGGGGAGGCAAAACAACTATTGTTTTAAATTTTGCGCCCCAAGTTTACCTGTAGCTGTTAGAGTGTCTCTCTTAAACTTGCGGCCTCGCTTATTGTCATTTAACACAATGTTAAGGTTACTCAGGATAGCCAATAACTATTTTTAATATTTTCTAACCTATAAATTAGAACAAACAAAGCCGGCATATTTCGTTAAGTATCGTTAACCTAACCTAACTTATAAATTAGAACAAACAAATTCGGCATCTTTCGTTAAATATAGTTTTTTAAATAATTCCGATTACATTACAAAAAACTAAAAAAAGACATATTATTTTATAAATTATGTACTAATCATGTTATAGATTAAATTTCAAAATACATTTTATCAAATATTGAGTTTAATACTAAACAAACCTAAATTCTTCACAATTATACACAACGATATACTGACATACAACAATAAATTATAAGAAATATAAATATGTTTAATGTGCATTTTAAAAGCGTGACTACAACAATTAGATCAAAGCACCGATCGCACAATATACAACTCCATAAACAGGTACTACTATAGCACATTCATTCATTTATTATTGATAACAAACATTTCCATAGGTCAGTGACTACCAGTTAATATACAAAGTGACACAAAAACACAAAAATTGATTTATTGTAAATTTAGTCTAGAAAGAATTTAAATAAATTATGTTAAATCTTAATTCATCTTTTATTCCAAAACAAAAATTTGAAAGAATTATTATATTCAGTAATTAATTTTGTATATATGTAAATATGCATTTCACAAAAGTTTTTGTTCCTCTCATTTCTTTTATTTAATAAATGACACTGATAACACGCATATTCACAGAACATACATATCTTAATGTAAATCTTAGTCTTACATAAGAAAAGCAGATATACATGTGTTAAGGTTAGGTACAAATTAAAGATTTGAATGTTCTAAGATCAAGACTCTTGACTCTAGAGAATCTGGAGTTAAAGCTAAAACACCTACATACATGATACATCTGATCTAAAATTAATGGATTCTTTTAACAAACAATTAAATCCAACACTAACTCCATCTAGAAACATGATTATTACCACACAATATAATAAATAAAAATCAAGAAAAAAATGTTGATTAAATTGATGAATGTTCATTGAAATATTTATACGCGTCCAAAACTTAACTGCATTTATATTTCATGTTAAAACTGTGATCCTAAATTAACAAAATATATATAATTACTATCCTTTTCAAAAGTTTTGAGCCCTCAATTTAAATGCTTATTACATTACGTTGCACCTTGTCTTTATTTTTAAGTTTAAAAATTTATAGTTATTTTTCAATAATAATTTTGAAAATTGTAAGTAAGAAAATGAGTCTATTTATTAATATAAATATATCAGTGAATAAATTTTTAAAATATTTGCATTTTCTTTCGAGATAATGTATTCCTACGTTTCAATTAATTACACGAAAACTAATTAAAGTTCAGACTTAAAATTTTGGGATGCTATACAGAACAATACTAATTGCAACATATCAAAAAATGAATTATATTTATGCAATATAAGCTGTTATATAAATTAACAAAGTCGAGTGATCTAAACATATGTGTCAAAATCAGTGCTTTTTTCAATATATTTTCAAACAGAATAAATATGCTTTTAATAATAAATTTCATATGGGAACATGTTATGTAGAATTAATTTCTCTTTCAATTTCGTTTTGGATGATAATTTTATTTTCCGACCGATAATTTTCATTTTATAAACTATTAAAGAGAGGGCTCAAAACTTTTGAAAAGGATAGTAGGTACTAAATTTAAAATATAAATTTACTAATTAATAAAAAAATCTTAAAAGAAACGTGAGAACAAAAGAAAGCTACGAAATGATTGTTCAAACAACTGGAAACTATTCGAATACAAATTTATGTATTGCTATACGTGGGGTGTTCGAAAACTTATAATTACTCATCAACAAGTCGCATCTTCAAGGCGCGTTGTCAACACGACCGGCAATATATTACTTAACACCCTTCTTTAAGATACATTTGCTTCTGTTTTCTCTGTGTGTTTATACTGATGTTTACTATTTACATATTGATGTTTCTTCTTATTGTTATTACACGTAGAGTTTGTTATTCTTTCTACAATCAAATTTCATTGAAACAATGTAAACTTCGTGAGAAAAATTTTCAAACAAACAAAAATCATTCCATTTTTATAATTTTTTGTTTTCACTTATTATATAGGCCAGTAGACATTTGTGCCAGTACGACGAACAATAAAGTGCAATGATTCCTCGGTTTTGACACAAGTTGCAACAAGCCGCATTCATGCTCACCCGCAATATGCCATCAAATCTTTGCAGTAAAGCTTTGCTGTCTTATCCCACAAATGCGATTTTAAACTTGCCACAAATTTTTTTTTGTTTTTAATAATGTTTCACAATAGCAGTATATACAAACCGCACATAAATACATATAAGATAAGAAAGACAATTTAAAAGTAATTGTAAGTCCAAAGAACCATGAAAATGTTTTGAATTTGTATGTAGATAACGATAATTTCACAATAATTATAAATAAGGTGGCACATTCCTTAGAAAATTCTTTTAATATATTTTTTTCTTTGATAAGTTGGAAATGTTCTTTTTTTTTCTTTATAAAATCATAAATTTGAAATTTGAATTTTGCAAAATTTTTTTTTGAAAACCGTCAAATATAAGAAAATGATATCCTGAAACCGAGAGGGTTATTCGCAAAAGAGATTACAAGGTACTATAGCAATTTCAGCAATATAATTTATGAACATTAAGAAACATGACGTATTTTTATAAATAAATTAATATTTGCTCAGTATAATTTAGAATTCTAGAACGTCCTCAATATTATGAACTAAATACTTAAGTTAATTAAGAAAATTGACAATTTTAATTAATCAAAGATACATTGCAATACATATCAATTGACAAACGCATATTTTATCATGTTTTTATTGCAACTAAGTTTCATATTTGAAATTATTGTATTCAAATCTCTAGCAAGACCATAACCACACCTGTTGCACATTTCCCATTGAAAAACACAGCTTACAAAGTAAATAAAACGACTCGAGTCCAGGTTAATGTCCACAATGAAGAAAATTTAAATCGCCGACTTCACCGAAATAGAATTCCTCAAGAGACAAGCAAAACTCATAAAGATTTAAGGTCACTGCAGACTTCAACTTTACCAATAATGATAATAATAACATGCCTATCTAGAAACAAACCAATAACAAATATGAACATTCTAGTTATTTTACTACAATCTACAATGTTATCCTCTCACCCTACAAACACAAGTCCGCGAGATTGAACCGTTGACTTGTGTGGGTGCATGAGTCTAAAACAATCGTGAAATTTTCTTAAGTAGCGATGCGTTTCGCTTGTTTCCGACGAACGCATGTACTTCATATATCGTGCACTATGTGTCTAGCCCGTAAAGTATAAAATGCTCATAAAAACGTCAAATAAAAATATTTTACGCGTATTATTAGTACAATAATGCTTTAACTAGACTATTCTAAATTTTCCAACTAGAGTAAAGAATTATTACAAGAATTCGAAATAAATCAAGTGGAATATAATAAAACTAAGATAATAGATAGATTGATAAATAAAAGGAAGTAAAATTTAAAAAACCATAAGAATTTACCTTTAGAAATTTTAGATAATTTAACTAGAGATATTAAGTATTAAGGACTTAAGTAACAGGTATATTTGTTTCAAGATAAAATGTTAAGCAGCACTGATACGTAGAGTAGAGATATATGAGACAGATTGGCTATTTTTCTGCTTGGTGCTAAGATTCTTGAAAAAAGAAAAGTGAAACATAACTGGTGTGCGGATTGAGCAAACATACTTCTAGGCGATGGTCGTGTTTAGCATAATTATATGCCTACGGATGGCACATCGTCTTCGATTCACGATGAACATTCAGATTCTTATAACTGAATCAATAATAAAACGCTCTTGCATAAATACACGTCTAGGCAATATCAAATATTTCTTTTTAGTTTATATCGCCTGGTTGGCTTTAAGCTGTTGCTGTTGCTAATCTTATACAATAGCTCTATGGATTTCTTTTCAGTATTGAAACTTTCTTGGTCAAAAACACCCAGTATTGAAAAAATTAAATAATCAGTACGGTGCATGGAGTAACTAACTATTTGTTTAGATAACGCTGTCGATCATTTCAAGGGTGTAAAAAAAGGCGTCCGGCTCGTATTTATAAGGTTTATAAATAAGAATTAAGTTGCAACCATCATCTGAAGGATGAAGATGAAGTCACTTCTGGTGCGCCTGTTGCGCCTGCTTCTTTCGTGCTTGTTTAAAAAAACTCACCCAAGTAAACTCTCGGTGTAAAAACAGAAGCGCGTGTAAATAAGATTTTTTGATATAAACCACACACAAATTTACACGCACATCCTTTTCCCTATAAATCCTCCTCGTTCCTCTGCACTACTTTTGTTTTCTTGTATAGATCCTAATGAAGATACGATGCAACACTAAACTTTTTATTTGCAACACAGTAAATTTCACTACATACACTTAAAAAGAACAAAAAAACACAATTTGTTTTTCCTGCCTTTTACAAAATAAACTTAATTTTTGTCATTAACAGCACAATTATTTAAGTATGTAATTTCTAAAGTAAGTTAATTGGGTAACAAACAAATGGCACTGAAGAATTTGTCCAAAGGTCCTTATAGATATCCTCAAAGTTTTGGCGCGGTTTTCACCGAAGGGGTTTGAGCGACGTTGGCGTCGTCGTACAAGCGGCGGGCGCCGCGACGGCGAAGAAAAGAGTTGGCGCGCAACAACGAAAGCGACCGAATCCTGGTGGAACCGCTGCCGTTGCCGAGCATGTGTCTATTAGGCAGGTGATTATGAGTGAAGGTTTTCGTGGTAGTCGTCGTTGCCGCGGTCGTAGTAGGAGAGGAAACATGTTGGATTGATGCAGCGCGACCAGCGAACGGAGACTGCTTCAAGAGCACCGCCATGCTCCTGATGTCGATATCGTGCGTGGGGCTTTACAGCGCCACGATCGCGGTCTCTTGATACTCCTGAGCATGCTCGAATGGCTTATTGCTGATCTTCAGGAGTTAAGTCACAATGTCAAGTAATGGAAATCTCTTATCATTTCAAATTACAATTTGCGAAAATTGAGCTTTCCGTTTTGTTCTTTGTGCATTGACTTAAATTAGCAAGGAAATTGTAGTTGTTTCCGCGTTGTATTTAATTCAAGAATAGTTTTCATTTTCATATGACTCAAGGTTCTTTGGTTAGGTTCATGTTACATATATTATGATTGTGCGATCTTTAGTTTAATTAAAAACTAAATTTTCGGGCCCCAAAAGTTACGGGCCCTAGGCACGTGCCTTGGTCCGCCCCTGATTCAGTGGCGGATTTAAGCATTTGGAAGCCCGAAATGGAAGGTTAATGTGAGGCCTTCGTCTTTAATGATAAGAATTTAAATTAAAATGCCAATTAAATTCCGTGTTTTAAAGTGAAACTTCTTTAATTTTGTATAATAACAGAAAAGTTCCACCCGATTTGGATAATTACGAAGCACTGCACAAAGAGGATATAACAAAAAAAAACAACAGCTCCTACTAGCATAATCAAATTTTTGCTTCCAACCAGGCCAGGTCTTCTACTTCTGGGGGCCCGGGTGCAACATTAATTTTGGGGCCCACATATAGAGGGGTATTTTTTTTATGACCTTTTGGGGGCCCCTAAATCGCGGGGCCCGGGTGCATTGCACCCACTGCACCCCCTAGAAGAGCGGCCCTGCTTCCAACATAACCTGGTTGCTGATAACGATGACAGATTGCAACACGATGTAAACTTAGGTAAACCAAAAGTTGATTTGCTGGTAACGGTACGTGCCGGTACTTCTGCACTATTCTTTAACGCCGTCTCTGGTTATTTTAATAAATCTATTTATTGTTATACATAAGTTTTAGTTGCATAAAACCATAAAATAAC
This sequence comes from Falagria sp. GC000072, assembly GCA_030556245.1. Classification (NCBI taxonomy): domain Eukaryota; kingdom Metazoa; phylum Arthropoda; class Insecta; order Coleoptera; family Staphylinidae; genus Falagria; species Falagria sp. GC000072. The sequence goes on along the minus strand of JASKGN010007676.1, from coordinate 14,133 downwards.
TTCATAAATCAGGATTAACTTGTAATATTATTATAATATTATGAGCTGTTTACTAGAAAACAAAGAAAAATCTTAAGTAATAATTTCAAATTATGTTGAGTCGGATATTTTATAATGTCATTGCAACAATTCGAAAATATTTACGATCGAACAGGAGGTTTCTTACAATGTAACTAGGCGAACTGTAGTCGTTGTTTATGCAATTCAAAAATTACAAAAATTATTTAAAATAATTTCAAATAGTTTTATTACTTGAACAAACTTATATAATGTATAGCTAATTTAATTCAAAAAAGTTTCAAACAAAAGTTTTCCTTACTCTCTATTTATACAAATCAATTTCCTTCTTTTCCAGATCTAGGAGAAAATAGAATAATTTAAAAATCTATCAGAAAATTGTCCTAGATATTTTAATATTATAAGCATTATGTTATATATAGTTCTACTATTCTAAATTACATTGGAAGCGAATCGCATAATATTATCCTGATTCGGATTTCATTTGCCAGAAAGCTTTTGCCTCATAAACGTTGTATTTGCAAGAATGCAAAATAAATGGGATGAAAACCATGGACGACAAAAGTACATAATTCCATTTTAATAGCATTTTAGTTTACTCAAACATTTTCACAATTTATAGGTTTAGTTTCATATGTTCTTAATAAAGATATTTCTTTTCTTTGAAATGAATATTTTCGTCTTTTATTAAAATTGCTTAACTGGAAATATTCTTTCGTTTTACTTCTTAATATTTACAAATATTTTATACATTTATTTTATATTGATTATAAAGGTCATCAGGTATATCAATTTATTTTAAAAGTTATAATCATTCTCATGCATTTTATGTTAATCTTAATGCATTCCTCCATGTATGTCTCAAATGACGAAATAATTGCAAAGCTGGCATTGAATTGTCGTTTTCGATAAATGTATGGTCCTCAAGTTGTAAATTGTCAATGTTCAAATCAAGAACATTAACAACTTCATTACATGAAAAAAAAACAAATAAAAACGAAATTTCTTTATTAACTTAACCTAACTTATTTATAATAAAAAAAATTGTATAACGTCGAAAAACTAAAATCGAAATATTAAAATTAAAAATCCAGTGATAATTTTATATTTATATTTTTCAGATAGCTACGAAGCACTTCACGAAGAGGTTTATTTTTTCCTCAATCCTTGCAAGATCTTGTGTGTCGTACAAAGCCTACCACAAAAAATTCAATTTTTTATTAAAAATTATCAACTTAATTTTAAATACACGAAACTAATATTGAAACATGTCCAAATAAATCGCAAGTAATTTCATTTCTAAAACATATAAAGTAAACACAAACAATTTTTTTTAACCCCAGGTTATTTTGAACTTCTTTGTCCACATCAATAATTTCATCGAGGTATGTCATTTATAGCACACTTAAAATTAAAGCTCTTGCAAGCTCAACACAGTTATTCATATTATACTATCACGAGCTTAAAGAGTAAATCTGAGTGCAATGAGTATATTTATGGTTCCTCTTTACTTTAGCACTCACTTAGAACTTAACTTTCTGCAAAATGCGTAAAGCCTCCTTCAAATTAATTGTCTATTAATTCAATTTGTTGATAAATTTATAGTAAGGAATTTATATAGCTTAATCTCCTCAAATCATTATATTAAAATATTAATGTAATTTCCTATTAAAGACTAAAACCTATCTAGTCTTTCAATTTTTGAAAATAAATTGCATATTTGAATTTATTACCTAATTCATAAATATTTCAATTAGTTTATATTAGGATATAAACCACGACGCAATATAGCATACAGGAAGTAATCTCAAGCTTGTTTCAGGTGTCGATCGAGTTAAAGGAAAACCCATTCGTGTACATTTCTCTTCCTAGCGAATTCCAAAGTGGAGAACTTCCAGATGTCTACTCGCAAAAATTCCATTCCGCTTTTTTGGCAGACGGTGTACATTGTGAATTCATTATTTTTATTTGTGGTGAATTAAACTTAAAAATAAACAATGCCCATCATGTGACGGTTGCCATGTTTGGTTATTTATTATACCTAAATTTTGTCTTCTTTTGAAACAATGGAATAACAAGAGTTTAATTGAAATGTTAAATAAAGAGAATAATAAGTGACTTTTAATTGACAATTTCAACCTAACCAAACCTAATCTAACCTTATACGGCTTAGCTTCATATCAAAGGCAATGGTAATCAAAGAACCTAAAAAGAAATTGGAATATAAACTTTTAAGTAAATTAAACTAATAATTTTAAACAATGCTATTTGTATTGAATTTAAAGATAAATGAGTTACAGCACATATGCCATTTTCTCTTGTTTGGTTCCAAGCATCTTCACGTATAGAAAGGTTGTATTTGTGTGTTAAGCTATAATTAAATTTAATTATAATGTCAGTAGACTGTCTACTATAATAAAGCCATGAATTTCAATCTTTCCTATGTATACATCTACTAGTATTTTGATGTGTCGATAATAATTTATTTGCAGAAAAATTAAATAATATATACGGTGATCATTTATCTTAAAGGCTTTCATGTTAAAATTTAAAAAATATTGTTACAAATTAAAACACCTAAAATACTATAATAATAAAATATAAACATTTAAATTATATCGCAGATTCTAAAAATATTACATAACCTGTCCATCCATAATATTTTTTTCTTTAATAATATGGTCACCGTAATTATATAACTACAAAACTTAAACTATATGAAACAGATTTTCATTCATTAAACTTTTTAGTAAACTAACAAGTTGAGATAACAGACAGTTTGGCGTTCGAACTAAGGAATTCAATAGGAATGCGTCCAACTAAATATTTGCACAAAATATTTCTGGTGCAAGTAAGGAAATTTGTTAAATATCTGTTTACAATTCGCATTTTTTCAAAGTGAGATGAAATAATTCATCCAAAGTCGAAGTAAGGTTAACTTTATTTACAACAATATTAATTTGCCAACACATAAAATAATGCGTTCGATTTTATGGTTCAATAACAATGTAGAATTTCTGTAATAAATAATCCCTTTTGTAGTAGTTATTTCTTCTTCTCTATTAGATATAAACGTTGGTGGTCCTGGGCAATTTGCCAAATAATGTAAATATAACCAATTACCACCATTTATATCAAACTGATTCACTATTATTACAGTTCGGGTGTTTGGATACCGCAATAAAAAGTTCTTCTGATGTTTCAGCAAGATCGCGGCCATAAAACTGTTCTACGAAGCAATTTGTCGATTTATAAATGAGATGTCTGTTGCACCGCACCGCTTCGTTGAAGTTAAAATTTATCGAACCCTTATTCGCCATGCACGATCTTGCCTAATATATTTTACAATGTTCCGCACGTTTGCAAAATCAAACATAATGAATTAACCAATTTTGTAATTAAAATCTGACAATTTAATTATAGTAATTTTGTTACGTAGAGATATTATCCGATATTATTTAATCTAACAATCTAATCAGATTATGTTTTTCATTCTGTAACTTTATGCCAAGTGATGATATTTGTTTCAGTAGGTCAATCACTGCATGTATGAACTACATGATTTTATGTTTTTGCAGTTCAAGTTCATGGTCCCCATAAAAGGGATATTTTATTCATTTTTAATGAATGGAGATGAATCAACCTATTATAAATTATAAAGATTATGACCGAAGTGAATGATCAAAGGAAATTTTATTATTTTGACAGATCGTTACTCTGTGCTTTGAACTTTAATTTAAAGTTCTTGACATTGGTGACTTCCTTCAGAAAGGTTATATGAACTTTTTATAGTTTATTAACCTATAATTATGAATTACATTAGGATTTGCAAAATACAAAAATTATGAACAAGTTAATTTAAAAACAAAGATAACTACGAAAATATTCATGGGTGCGGGATACTCCCAATTCATTTGTTTAATAAAAAGGAAAACAAAATTACAAAAAAAAACACGTTTAACGACAATTAGTTTAATTTTAATCTAAAATTCTAAAGTATAAATTAAGATAGGAATATCAACGCTTCAAGGAGTGAATGTATATCAAATTATTATTACCATAATTTCATATACCGCCGCCGCGCCGTCGGTTTCCGTTTGGTTGAATGCGTACAAGTTGCATATGGGTATCGATTACAAGCATTAGGCGAATTACAAACGCATAGCTATTATGGCGCTACGAGAGAGGATTATATGAAAAGTGCAAGAAATCTAATTGCAGATAACTTTTCTTCTAAATCCGATTTACTTAATCTCATGTTGACTCACTACAAAAGCAGTAGCACACGGAAATTATGTAAATCCATCTTTAGATTAGTCGATGCAAACACCTATAAATTAATCATCCGTTCCGTGCTTTGCAATAGTTTGGTTTATACAAGATTGAAATTATCATTATTAGTAATAATGCATGTTAATATAGGAGGAGTTATTGATATGATTCTTGCATTTTTAAGTCTAAAGCTAAGCGTTCGTAAGTTAAGATCCGCCCGTTGGTGATAAAATCGACGATGCAAGAAAATACTACAAAAATACAAAATAAAATTTAAAAAAGTCTCGGAAAGATGTGAAATGCCCGGAAGCTCAACTCATCTGAATGAACGATTCTGGAACATGCTCATATATGGTATATAATTTTAGGGCGCGTTTTATTCCAGGCATTATATTATAATCATTAAAGAGTTACCGCTTTAGTATTGAGTGTTGTCTATAGATTCCAATATAGGTTAGGTTATGAGTTAAATTGTAATTTATTTTTGAAACACTTTGTATGTTTGCAATTTCAGAAGTTCAATGATTACAATTCATTTTTTTATTTGTATTTATTTATTTGTTAAGTAGATGGTGTTATTTTGTAGATTATAATTTAAATCAGAAAGATTTACGATTGAGAAAAATTTTAATTTATTTATTTTTATTTGGAATGAAATAAGGGTGATAATTTCTTAAATCCGATATAATCAAACCTATTAGTCATGAAAAGATTTATATCCTAATTCATAGCTAATTAGTCATAGTATTCGATACATGCTCAGCAGACTTGTTAAAATTCTTCCTGGATGCGCTTTAGTATTGAATGAAACATTTTTGACATAGTCAACGATTCACTTCTCGATATGTTTTTTTTATATATATAGATTCTTATTAATAGAAGTTACAGTGTTGGTTTCACTCGACAATTTGATTTCAAATATTTCAAACTTTATGCGCCCATTCCAATAAAAAAAAACTGTGTTGAGTTTAACTCCAAATCTATTTGATTTTTAGAAATAAATTATTACGCTGGGAAAAAGTTTTTTTTAACTGGAAAATAAATAAAATATATTTTTAATTATTATGATTATTATGAATTATAGAAAAGAGTCGTCGTTAATAAAGTGATTCCTTTGTTCCAAATTATAGTATTTTTTCAAGTTTATTTCTTCTCAAATTTTTAAACACAAAGAATAAATGTAGACTAATATTTAGATCAGCAATTGAAACAAGAAAAACCCAGTAATCCTAAAAATATTTAATGACAAGATGAAAGTGACAATTGAGATTCGTTTTGATGAGGCTTTGAGTTTTTAATGAGCATAAGCACTTCGGCGCTTTCACCTAACCAAGTAAATACGCTTATCGTGTACCTACTTGTTGGTGTACATTATTTTATACATTCCTCATCATTTTGTAATAGCGTTTGGTATTTTGTCGCATGTATGCGTCGTATCAATAAGAAGTGCATGGAAGTGTTGAAGCTTAGATTGTGAATAAGTTCTACTGTCATCTGTCGTTTAGAGAATTATCGTTATGGGATTAAACGAGCGTTTAATAAATGTTTAAATGTTGAATCTTGCCGTGTCGTGACTTGGGTTGTTGAACTGTTTGAGATGTATCATTGGTTTTAAGTTATAAGTTTGAAGTTTTAAGTAGATTTTATTTTCTCTGTTTGGTTATCTTAGTCATACCTGTTATCGGAAGATATCGGTGTTGTATCAATGAATTAGTTAACGCATCGATATTATTATAGTAGTTTTACACTATTCCGTGTTCTATTCTATTCTGATAAAAGTGTGTGCATATGTATTTCAAATAAACTTTTTTATCAATAAAATAAAAAATTATAATTTTAGGCCTAAAGTTTTTAATTTGAACTGAAGGGTTAAAAATTAGAAATGCCATAAGCATTAAAACCTATCTAGCTAAGAAACATCTTTATAACACCGCTAGTTTTAATAAAGCGGGAGACAAATGAAAGACGATACTATCACCACGTGATATATTTGATGTAATTTATCCCCTTTCACAATTTCTTTCAGAATCACCTCTTGTATCGAATTAGACTGGTGTAGAGTATAAATTCCTTTATAGATGTATCCATATAATAACTAATAATGAATATGAACACTGGACATTGGTGGTTGAATTTAATGATTAGAAAATTCCCAGTGGTTTCTAAATAAAAGAATTTTAACATAAGAAAGGGCTTACAAAGCTTATTACATAAAAAAAAGTGATTTTTTCTTCTTGTAGACGATAAATCACACCGTTGCGACGACAACACAACCAGTTAAAATTTTACCGGATAAAACCGACAAAATGTGCTCTTACTATAACTTCAGCTGACGATCATGTAATATGTAATTATATAAAAATTCTCATTATAACTTCTCATTATAAATTTTAGTTAATTATTACCAGATTTAATAAATAAAATGTATAATATATAAAGCAGCTTTCTTTTCTTTAAAACATCTGAAAAGATTTTTAAAGCAAACATAACAATAACTAACAAACACCTCCAACAACGATTACAAGTGTTGTTGGAGGTAAAATCAATTCTGAAAGAAAAATATGTATGTGAAGATGATGTGTTGATGTTTATGTTGTGATTTGTGATGTTGATTTAGGATCCTGGAAGAAATTCCTTCAGTAGGTGCAAGTTTAGTTATTTCGCCGCTACAATAACAAATTGAGCCAATAACCGATACTAATGACTCTTCACTCAATACTTTGTATGCATGTGTCTATAGTATATGACTATTCTCCATGTATTTTTCTCAAGAATTTTCATAAGAAAACATTTTTTGAACAAGCATGCGACCATATTGACAGGACGTTTTGAGGAAACTGGAATTTTAAAACTATTGGAATTCTTTATTTTATGTTTTTTTTCTCATTTTTATTTTTATTCTACTTCTTGGAAAAATTAATAAATTTTGTTTTTATAAAAATGGCCTTGCGATTAAAAGTGATGGAAGGATATGAAAAATCGTAACATCTTGGAATTATTTGATGTTTCCTAGTGAAAATATTATAAACTGTGATAAAAACACTCTTTCAACAGGAAACTAATTGATACGAATAAAATGCTAGGCTTTATGCACTTCATTTTACTAGTCAAGATCAAACGTCCAATTTATGGAATGTGGACATAATGTGAATGTTGAATATAAAGTAAAATCACATTTAATACATTTGCTTCAATATTTACATTGATTTTTATGCTTTTGGTGTAAAATTATTGATTTGTTTATATAATAAGTAAAACTTTTATATCAAGTTGAAATATTGCTGTAGCTTTCAATTTTTTAAGATAAAAAGGTATATTTTATTTGCAGAATATTTTATATAATATTAATTTTACATTAATATAAATATTTGCAGTATTAATTATATGAATATATGAAAATGAATTTAATTATGGGAATATTATAATTTGATTTAAAATTTATAAAAGTAAAATACAACTCAAGTGACATCTACTTGTGGCTTTCTTAAATTGCATTTGAGAGAATTTTAATGGAAATCTGTAAACTTCTTCGTAACTTATATTCATGTTCATAAATTCTCTGAAAGATGGCAGCACAATCAGATTAAATTTCAACTGTATAAAAAATAGTATTTTTCATTTTTTTCTTGTCTTTCGATAACAAATATTAACCACATTATAAATAATTTTAATTAATACCATTTTATAGTAAACCGTAAGTAATTTATTAATTATTTTATTTATTATCAAATATGTAGTTAAATTTATTATATATATAAAAAAAATACTGTTTCATTTTCTATTCAGGATATAAATTAATATTATCCATTTGAATCTGTGATTTAAGTACTCTTTTATTAATCCTGTCAATTACGTATAATCTTATTCGCCAAAGATGCTCTGTATTAAGTAGCAAGAAATCAGGTCTTGCACGGACAAATATAATTTTAAACAACTTAGAACTGGCAATCATGATACTTCTGTAGATGGCATCCATTCGATGAAAACTAAATACATAGTAGTTACATACACATAAATTGCAAATAAATAAATTGTACCACGCGTATGACACATTGAGAGCGGGCCTATTCCCCATTCCCTTTACGACATTTCACGGCGTTTCCTGCTTACGTCCTCGTTGTTCTATTCGGCCATCGTCTATTTTAAAAAATAAAACAATTTGTTTATTTATTTACCAGGTGTTTGTTGAAAATTAAGCCCTGCATGAAATAAATTCTAATAATTTATTTTAAATGTTAAAGGTACAAATTGCAATTAAAAGTTAACATTATATATATATGATTTTTTTTTGTTAAAATTTGTAACACCCGTTATATATAAATTTCAATTTTGTAATCAAACTAGATGTTAATATAATTTTTCAGGAGAATACATTAGAGAGGCTTTGAAGGCAAATGTTGTTAAAATTAAAAGAAAGTGATTTCAATTTTAAATAAAAAATATTTATAAATTTCTTTAAATAAAATCAATTGTCAAAGGATTAGATAATAAATTTGAAGTGGAAACAGTGTATTTATTATCTGTTAGTGATTTCTTATTAACAAATAAACAAATAAATTATAATTTATAATAAATCAAGTGAATGATATAATTTGTGATTGTGTGTAGGGCTACATTTAAATTTATTCATATAGGATATGATAAATTAATGATATTATAGTGAAACAAACAAGGAGATATAATTGCGGTAGCGGTAACGATTCAAGAGCGGGTCAAGTGTGTTTGCCTTTGAATTTGACTTGCAAAGAAATTTTGATAGCACTAATCTAATTGAAAAAGGAACTTAAGATAACGACTCTAATATTTATAAATTATGTAATTTCAAAATTAGTCTGGTTGGCGAATAATAATTTTAGCATTGCAGCAATCTGTATTTACTAAGTAAACTAAAATTGTTTTGTCTATACATGATGAAAATAAAATTGCGCCCAAATTTGAATGATCAAACGTATCCGCTAATATTTTATTAAAATGTATTTATGCTATAACGTCTCATTATAAAAAAATGGGAAATTTTTTGCTGATATTACAGTTTTTAATCTCACACTGAGTAATTACAATAATCTTATAATAATATAAAATAAAATATATTAAAGTTTAGATATTATTTAGATAACTATAATTAAGTTTAAATCTGAAGTTGTTTTGGTTAAGTATGTGTTACATTATCATCCCATGTTTACTGCCAAGCGATTGCTTCCAAATGGCACAAAGCGCAAAATCTGAAGCACATTTTCATTCGCGCATTCGCCTGTTTATCATCTGGGAATTATTCATTTTGGCTCTGAATGTGACTGTATCTAGTGCTAGTAGCTGTATGTGATCAGGGTGCAAAAACGATCTAGAAAGCAATAATCAGCGAAATCGATCGAGGGGGGAATCTCTGTGTCTTATAAGTATAAGTACACCTTAAGTCCAATAAAAAAATATTGTTTGAAACTTCACTGGGATCAATCTTTGCATTATATAATCAAACTTACTTGTAAACAAGATAATTGAAGATACTTAATTTAAAGTTTCATAATGTGTAGTGCTGTTGTAATTTTTGTTGTAATTTCGGGAGTATTAACAGGTACAATTTAAAATTTAATTTAATTAATTTATAGTCATAATTTTAATTTAAAAAATGTAATTTATTTTTATTTTAAAAAGTATGAAAATTAAATTTATTTGAATTTATTTTAGGAACCAATTTTGTGGAAGCAAGTTCACATTGGTCTTATAAAAATCCAGGTAAGTCAAACTTAATGTCTCAGTAACACCTAATTAACAAAAGTTACGAAACTAAGCATAAAGAAAACAATGCAGTAATTTTAAAGCAATAAGTAAAATGTAAAATTTTTGTGACAAGTTTATTTGATAATGTGATTAATCACATAGTAAATTGGCGTTCCACCAAGTATATTTTGAGATAGTCGCCAATATGTTTCAAAGTCAAAGTCTTGTTTACTTAAGCGCATTTAAATTGACCGAAAAATCAAATGAATGTTAAATACCGGCTTTATTTTTAAGTGATAATCATTCATAAATTTATTTAAATCTAGAACAAATTTCTTCAATTTGTCCTTAACTTATGAAGATTTGCAATAATTTCTGCCCCGAGAAAAATTAATTAGTACCAGTAGTAAAAGGCATATAAAATTTTATGCGTTTATTTTTAAACATCTACCTTTTGTTTGTTTATTTATAGATAAATGGGATGGAATGTGTGTGGAAGGCAAATATCAATCACCTATCGACCTGGTGAAAAATATTGCCATTGAAAAATCCTTCAACGCTTTCCAATTTGAAAACTACGATAGAGCGTTTCCTGCAACTATGAAAAACAACAAACATTCGGTGGAAGTACGATTTAAACAAATCTCAGATTTACCATCAGTTCGTGGGGGTAGTTTAAAAAACAAATTCATCTTGGATCATATGCATTTTCATTGGGGATCTGAACATACTATTAATGGACGCAGGTTTGAATTCTATCCCTACCCGCAGCACCCAAAAAATTGAAGTTCAAATAATTTGCTTGATTAATGTTTCCTTCTTTTTGGTCGGTGAACCTGCGGGGACCATGTTACGTCATTAATTTATATAGTGATATGATAATATCTTGTAATGTGTTTAGATATCCATTAGAATTACATCTTGTCCACTACGACGCTAATTTGCGTAACATCAGTGAAGCCGTAGGGAAAAAAGGAGGTTTAGCAGTGTTAGGAGTTTTATTTAATGTAAGTTCAATTCTGAAATTGATTTACTAAAATGCAACAAGCATAAAATGAAGATTTATGTGTACAATAGACTTAAGTATGATGTTATTCTCAATAGCAATAGCAAACTGGATTTATGCTCAAAGTATTTTTGCACTTGCGAATTACTAAATTCGCCAACTGAACCTGCAGACATTCTATAAAAACATTTGCAAACTAACATTTCGCTTTACTCTTGACACTCGAAATAGATTTGTGTCCATCGCTAAACTAAACATTTACAGAAATGTTCCAGTTGCTTGAACGCGCAAACAGTAATTGAAATGTTTTACAGCTTGAATTACAAGACAAACAATTTATATAATTTTGACGATTATGTACACGTATCTAGGTATCTCATTTATTTATAGATTTCACCAGATGACGATTCTGACATGCAACAATTGGTGGAAATCATTGACAATATTGGCAAACATCCGGACAAAATTGTCGATTTGGAACAAAGTATTGTTCCAAAGAACTTTTTGCCTTGCGATACAGCTGGATATTTTAGATATGAAGGATCTCTGACTACTCCTAAATGCAATGAAGTTCTTACATGGACTGTGTTTACAAATACTCTTACATTATCTACCAAACAAGTATGATTTCAAAAATGATTAAAATTTGATTTATTTATATTTCATTAAATTTTATAGGTGAAAGAATTCGAGTCGATTCATTCCGATGAAGGACCACTGTTGAAGAATTATCGTCCTTTACAACCATTGAATGGAAGGACACTTTTGTTAAAAGTTAGCCCGATTAACGGAAGCACAAAAACTACTACTAATAGTTTGACAATCACTTTGCTCTCTGGCTTAATTGCATTTATTACATATTGTTTCTAATATATTTTTATAAGAATATATTTCTCATATTTATTAACAACTAACTAAATTAATTCTTTATGTAATTAGATTTATTGAAATAAAACTAATTTTATTAAAATATTGTGTGTATTAATTTAAATGGTAATAACAATATAATTAATAATCTTTGTACAAGCTATATAAATAAATCAAATTATTATTTGAAGTTATGTTATTTTTATCATTAAAAATAAATAGTACTATATTATAAAGTAAAACCTCAAGTTTCTTCATTGTTTATGTATTTCAATTATATCAATCGATTTTAGTTTGCATTAACATAATTAAATAATTCATTGATGAATACTTTTCCAACATTTCCTTGAGACGTGTTACTATTGCAAATGCAGCTCTTACAAAGAAAATCAATTATTTAATCTATTCAACTGTCAAATTTTCTCATAAATCAATTCTGTAAACGGATAATTGACTCCAGAATATTTATCGCTTAACCGCTAATATCCCGTATAAATGGTAATAATGTTCTGGGTAGTGTTTAGTTATGCAAGTTGCAATTGCTGATGCAAATGTTAAATAAATGTAATTGAATAATTACTTATACAAATAATATTATCAATAGTAAGTTTCCTTGTATATTGATATAATACAATGTTCTGAGTAAATCAAAAAGAATTTGAGCAAAATTGCATAGTGATAATAAAATTAAAAATAGATTTAGTTATAAAAAGCTACATAGGGCATTGTTAATATTAATAAATCAGTGAATTGTATTTACCATGGTGTATATATTGATGATACAAAACTTACAAAATATTCATACATTTCTGAAGTATTATTAGAAAAATATTTCATATGTTGGTTTTAGTTATCAATTTTACTAAAACAACATATGCAAGTTTTATGATTAAAATCGGAATTACATATGTAATCTTATAATACGACTTGCAATACTAATTGTAACTTTTTTTAAGCAAAATTTCATATTATTCACTTAATGTCCAAATATAAATGCATTTTCACAATTGTCTATTATATAATTAAATGACTAATTAGCAATTGCCTCAATTAACCAGTCTTTTTTATATGGACCACTCTTTTTAAATGCATACTTATCTTAAACCTAATGTTACAGTAATAAAGCAATTACTTTGCATAAAAAATTAGGTATGACTAAGTAGTTCATTAATTAGTAGGAAAACATTGCAAGCAATGCAAATATTAATGCACGCACGTTTCAATATGCGCAATGCATAAGAATACGATAATTTTATAAAAATATATACATAGGACCTTCTTAGGCTTTGAACAAATATTAAGTACCTATCGACAAGTGAATACAAAATAGACATTGATTCCAATCAGAGTTACTAAACAAATAGCTGAAATAAAAATATGAAAACATTAATCATATGACATAAATGTTCGATAAAATATAAACATTTTAGTTGCTTTCCTTTATCACTTTGTTTCATTTCGTGCACGTTCCTTTTGTACAAGGCCAACTGATATTAACTGAAATATTTGTTGAAATGAAGTAAACGGATTTTTGTATTTTTTGCAAAACGCCAACTAAGACTTTTCTATTTCAAATGTCGTTTCATTTGTGACGTGAGTGATATTTCAGATCACTACATGAACTGATCTGAAATTTTTATATGTAAAAGCGTTGTAAAAAGAAAGCATCTTTTATTACCTGTTTTGCATATCATTTAATACCATTCGTATTTAATTTGACATAATTTTAGGTATCATATAATTTACAATCAATGCAAACGATTGTGGAAAATTTTTATAAAAATTGCGCTTAAATTACAGTAGAAACTTTATTATCCAGGTTTTGTGTCCGTGTTTCTAGCTCTTTTAAAATCTACAATATAGTCTGAAGACTGAGATATTCCAAATTTAAACAAATATATAGTTATAATAGTAAAACATCTTAAATTGTTAGAGTAAAGCAGTCCTCAAAAATTATTAATTATTGACTTGGTTTAAACCAGAACTGTTCGGACTGTCAGAGAACCATTTGAAAATAAGTTTGAACCAGTTTGAAGGTTTGAACTTTGTTGGGATAGTCTGCGTTTTATTCGCGATGATTGTAGGAACGAGAATCATCAAAGAGATTATAATTTAATAGAGGTGACTAGTGATGCGGAAAGCTAGGAATAACATGTTTGCATTGTAACCTTATGTTGTTGGTCAAGAAAGTGCCACGATGTATGCGCTTTGACGTGCCACCTCTATTCAAATTTCATGCTCTTTGGGAAACA
>JASKGN010007643.1:0-11683 GCA_030556245.1 Falagria sp. GC000072 | reverse complement strand
GCCGAATTGCCGCTTCCCTGAGGGCGGCAGACTAAAACTTTTGATCGCGTCGTCGAGAGCATTTATCTACGCATCGTTTGAACCCAAAATAAAGGTTCTAGCTTAGTTAGTAACCGCAGTATGCCTAAACAAGCAATATAAATACTCTGGAGGTCGTTTCCACCCCCTAAAATTGACAATCAAGGAATTTTAAATACTCATTGAAAAGGTGATTAAATTATCTATCTTTTGATACCAGGATGAACCAAATCCCTTAATTAGTTGACGAGATATAATTTTTTCGTGTCGGAGAAAGTTTTCTAATTTAATCACTTCAATTTTGAAAATTAAAACAACCCCTTTCTTATCACATTCTGAATTATTTAAAGCGTTATTTATAAGCACATTTTAATAAGCTTTCTCTTGATGCACTTGTTTAAGTGGGTTACTTCTTTAAAGAATATAAATTTTTGTTTAAGGCAGAAATATTTGTTATCTATAATTCCAAACTTCAACCCTCTTAAAAACTCTTTACAAAAGTAGAATTAGGGTAAAATTACGTAGAAATTACATTCTATTAGCTTTAAACAGTATAATATATGTTGTACTGAACAATAGATATAACTTTAATATGAATTAAAATAAACTGTAAAATAAGAGCGATAAATATGAATCTCAATCAAACAGATTTTGGTCTTCCCCTTATTAAGGACTTTGAACAAGAAGGAATTTCCACAGTGCCTTTGGTACGTCCCTCATTTTCATTTTCTGGTGGTGATACAGTACTCACAGTACTGGATGTATCAATAATAGAAGATGTTACCACTGTTGTGCCAGTTCTCGACTCTTGTGATGAAGACTGTATCACCCTGTCCTCTAAAGAATCATCAGACATTTGATGTGTAACAACTTTAGGTCGGGGTGATCTTTTCAAAGCTAGTGCTTTGCTTTTTGGTGGAGGTCTAGGTGTAGTTTCAGATTCAGAAGATGTTGTTGATGCTTTAACACTAGAAGTGCTAGATTTTCCAGGAGACCAAATCGCTTCTTTATGAGGTTTCATAGACTTAGACTTTGCAAATGATGGGAGCATGGTTTTAGGAAGATCATTGGACTCAGAAGGATACATTTTGGGTTCTTTTTCTTGGGATGTGTATGGTATTGCTCTAAAATTAAAAGAAATAAATAATTTTAAAAAAATTAAGAAATGAATTTAAATACTTTTCTTCGGATTGTCTTTGGAGAGGTGATTTATATTTGTCAAATGTTAATGCAGCAACGATTTGTTCATGATGAGTTGAATGATTAGAAGTGTAAGAAGAAGATCGTACTGCTTTCCTATTGGAATCTATAGTATCTTCAGTTTCTGATCTGTATCTCTTCCTTTTATGCTCACTTCTTTTCTTGCATCTATTTTTATCACAAGTTAAATGTTCACAAGTACGATGTTTCGATTTGGCACAAATAGCTAAACATTTTTTAGTTCCTCCATCATCATCTTGATAACTAACTGGTTTTCGCGTATAATATGGGCAACATAATCTTCTGAAAATGATTACAGTGCATGCCAAAGGATATGTATAGAAAAACACGACGTTGGAGCAAAATTCAGTTGCTCTGGAGATATTTCTAGCCCTTTCACAAGTGAAGGGATTAATTGGCCAACCTTGCTTATCGTAAATTACTGGTTCCTTGCGCAAACTTCTTTCATAATATCTTTTCATAGGTTTAGGTAAATCTAACACCACTGATAATCCCCATACACCAATTCCCATGCAACAAAAACCTAGAATTGCTTTAAAAATTCCTAGAAGTAATAATAAGCCTAAGAGAAATAAAATAAAGTAGAATGCAACTGAGACAAGATCATCTAACATTGTAAAATGTACGAGATAAGTCACAATTGGTAAAGATCCTTCGAATCCTGCAGCATGATAATGTTCTAAGGACATTGGATTGCATTTAAGTCCAGTTACAGAAGCTACACAAGCACATAAACAATACCATGCACAAATACATCTGTCATATTTCTGAATTCTTACTCTTCTCAGAGCTACAAGTTCTTTTTTCTTGTTGACAACTTCAACTGAGCAATATAAAAGATCAGTTGGCATAGGAGCTCTGATTTCTAAATTGTAAATATGCAATGCTTGTGGTGGAACGAGAACCATTTTAGATCTGATTTTACTGAAGTATTCTGGTAGTTCAAGAGGAAAGTCATTAAGTTGTACCATAAATTTAGCAGCTACAAGTCCACTATTGATAACTTTAATTGTAAGTTTCGTATACTTCTTGCAAGTGCTATCAACATAAACTTCACTTATAACAGCATTAGCCAGGTCTCTAATTACAGCATTATTATCAGCTTTAAGTTCAATATCAATAATGGTAACATGTGCTCCAATATATTCCACAAAAAGATATTTCTCTCCATTGGTTTCATTCACATACAAAGGATTTGCAGTGATATTCGCATGATATTTTAAGAAATAACAACCTTTCCTCTTTTTTTGTTCTAGAGTCTTGTCATTTCGCCAAAGATGTTTCGGTTGATTATGAAGACATGTACCTCTTGGAACTCCACATCTTTGTGGTTGTCTATAAAAGGCCTCAAAGCCAACTCCAATTTTATCACATTGTTCTCCTTCAATACCAATTTTAGTTGCAGGTACAACAAGATATTCAGGTGGACCACCCCTCATTTCTGGATATTTATGAATATCACAAGCTCGAACTCCTTCCGGTATAAGAATCCTTTTATCCTGCCAATTTAAATATCTATTTGGATCGGTAAGTATCTTTTGTGTATATGTCATAGCAATTAGAGGAATGGCATCTTCATAATGTGGAAAACGATTGCCTAATTTAATCGTTCCATTAGTTACTTCTCGCCAAACGTCATTACGTGTTAATCCTTCAAACTTTTCAAAAATTTTCACGTAAACAATTTGCTCGATGCTTGGTTCTCCAAGATTATAAATCCCATACCAAACATCAGAAAAACGTAAACAATGAGCACTTTCATGATAATGTTCAGGATCTAATCCTGGTGGAGTGAATCTATCAGCACAATTTTGTCCTCCACGTTTTTGAACGCCACTAGGAAACGTCTGACGTATCCTTCTTGCTAATTTCTGAGTAAATTGCTGGCGTGTTTCATCCATTGGATTAAGATAATTATTAAAAACTGGTGCATGGGTTTGTTTCATTTTATCCATGTATAATTTAGGATCGATTTTCTTTTCACCTGAATTAGATAACTTCCTGAAATATTCTGAAGGATCTTTCATTTCTTCATAATTTCGTTTAAGATACGCAGGCCGATAAGTAGTTGTCAATGAAGATTTGTACGTTGTATATTTCCAACGTTTCTTAGTATTATCTGAACGTTTTTTATGTTCGACTTCATACTCGGCTTGTCTCATTACTGGTTTAGGTGTAGTATTAATTGTAGTTTCATGTAATGGGGGATGAGTAGTAAGAGTGGCATTATCATCTGAATCTAATTGTGACACGCCTGGTGAATTGTAAAAATTTCTTGGACAACCAACTCTATCTAACAAATAAGCTGGATCACTATAACTAATGACTTCTTCATTTACCTCTAATTGATGTTCGGGTTGTCTTAGCATATTCTTTTTGTTATCACAAGAACAACAAAACCCTTCACTAAAAGGTATAACTTTCCCATCAAATTTTACAGTACCACAAGTAGCTTTTGATTTTGTTGTATAGCAACCAGTGAAATTAGCTTCTTGTTTATTGTGAACTTCTTCTCGAGCTTCTGAATTAACATAATCGATGAATTTTAAATGATAAGCTTTTGATACCGGTTCTTGTTGCAAACGAATTACATATGGATTTAATAATCTAGCAGATTTATCAGTAACTGGATCATAAACATGATCTACCACAATATATTGTGATTTACAAACTATTGTACCTCTGTGATTTAATTGAAGCGTCATAATAAGTTTGCTTCGACATTCTGTGACTCGTGATTGTACAAGTGGTTCATCTTCATCGAAACCTTGAAAACTCTTCAAGCTGAATTCCTGATCAGCAACTGTAGGTTGAGTTAATGTTCGGGATATTGTACCATGTTGTTCATTGCCTAAATTTGGACAACGTGCAATTACTGCACGAATTTCTATTGGGGGTGAACTTGAAGAGGATCTTACACAACAACGCATGTTTTTTGCACAACATTCTGCGTTTCGTTTAGCTTTTTCTATTTGTTCTTGTTCATAAGGACTTACAGGACTATGTCTTCTGGTTTGGGTTAAATATACACAAAGAAATATTAGTAAAATAAGTTTAAACATTCTATCAATAAAATTGATTAAATAACTGACATCAGAGAAAAACAAATGAAATATTTCTATCAATTTAAACAATTAAAATTTAGTTATTACTTATTATTATGTTATTATTCTGAAAAAGTTTAGAATTTAGAAATTTTATAAATTTAAAATACAAATTACTCTTTTTTTTAGAATTTTATTTTTATAAATGTAAAGGGTACATTATAATCTATGATGCTTGGTCATCACCCTTTGTAGTTCTTGTGTAAATTAACTGAGCACGATGTTGAACTACTTGTTTAATCAAACCTAAAAATAAAAACTAAATTATTTCTCTGATGATAACTATATAAGTAATTTAATTATATACTATGATTATAAATCAGACTCATTAAATCAGTTTTAAAATCATGGATATCAAGCTGCCGACGTTGATCATCCTCCCATATAAAAATAAACTTTATACAATATAAAATTCAAAAATCACAAACCTTTCTGTTGTAATTCAATAAGTGCTCTCCTAGCCAAAGATCCTCTGACCTTAAGACGTTCAGATACAACTGAAGGTGTAATCAGTTTGTATGATGGGACTTCCTTGTAGAGTTTATCGTAAGTTGCTTTGTCAAAGAGAACTTGATTGTTCAATTTGTCACGGACTTTGCCTTTGGACCACTTCTTCTTCTTGGCTTTACCACCACCGGATCCTTCCTTCTTTTTCTGTGTCTTTTGCGGCTGTTTAGCCGAGGATTTCGAGTCCTTCTTAGGAGGCTACAAAGTAAACAAACATTAGAAGACAAGCACAATCAAATGGCAATGTATCTTATAGATATTTAAGAATAATCAGACTCATTAAATCATATTTTCCTTCCATGGAGATTGTAAAGAATGAGTTTTATCATCACGATAAATAAACATACCACATGGGCATGTTATTAAGGTTACAACACAAAAGTAGAATTAATTATAACAGAAGATGATTAAAATTAAATACTATATAATGATAATAAGCATTAAGTGTTGTTAATGTTGAGATTAACTATTTAGAAAATTAAATTCACTTTATTTTAGCAGATTTTATAGAAAAATAGAAAACAATGTTACACTCACCATGATGGCGCACGAAAGAACGAAACGGAAAGAGAAATGAGACTCGTTGACTTGGTAAATGTCAAATATTCAGTGTTACCATTTCCGTTATACAAAAACTCCCTAGACTAAAATAACTTGTTCGGGTATTTCCGGAAACAAATAATTATTTTTAAAAAATACTTTATTTCTTTAAATTTATTACAAAATCCATATCAGTCACATTGTATGTGTTATAATTATATTTTATATAATAAAATATTTTGTTTGTAAATAAGATTAAATTAAATTCAGATTAAAATCAAACCATGCATGACAACAATACGTAGTAAAAACTTTTTTATTATAACATAACAATACCGTTATATTCATTATACAGTATTTTACACGTATTTATGTCAAGTAATAGTTGTTTCATTAGTAAAATAACTTTTCTATCTAGACATACAATTAAAATTCCTGTAGTGTGATGTGTCAATGTCAGGAAAACATGAGTATTGTGCCACTGTTTTCAGGAGAGCAGTGGTAAAAATTTGTCAACCGGTGCGGTCCGTTTATACTTTTGTCAATATTTAGCAGTGTAAAAACATCGGCCTTTGACAATTTTTTAAACTCATTTTCTTCACTGCTCTCAATTACTTCATTTCATGTATTACATGCATTTGAATTAATTTATTTCGCGTAACGATGTCGGTTAGTTGGTGCAAGTGGAAAACATACACGTCAACAACTAATACTATCAACTAAAATGAATTCGGGTGTAATTAGTAAATAAAACTCGTGATAAAATCCCTTCATATAAAAAATTTAGTTCAATGCACATTTATCACCGGTTGTAAAATTAATACATAAGATAACAACATGTTACCTCTTTCACATAAAGATAACCTGAAACACGTCGGTTTTGGATCACGGATTAAAGAAAAACTTGTGAATTGGCTTCGATTGATATTTGCGGATAAAAATTCTAGGAATTTGTTCTTGTTTCTGCTGCTCAATTTATCCTTTGCTTTTGTTGAATTAAGTTATGGAATATGGACAAACAGTTTAGGTATGAACATTTTTTCAATTTAACTTTTTGTTTTGTTGATTTAAACTTAAATATGTTTTTAGGCCTTATATCAGATTCCTTCCATATGTTCTTCGATTGCACTGGTTTATTAGCTGGTCTTGCTGCATCTGTGATTACAAAATGGAAAGCCAATGACAAATATTCTTATGGTTATGTTAGAGCCGAAGTTATCGCTGGTTTTGTAAATGGATTATTTTTGCTATTTATTGCTTTTTTTATAATGTCAGAAGCAGTAGAAAGAGCTATTGAACCACCAGAAGTAAGCTACATTTATTATATAGCCTATAAATATTATTAAACAATAAAATTAATAAATTTTTCTTTGTAGGTAAAACATGAGCGATTGTTTGTAGTATCAGTTCTAGGATTTTTAGTAAATTTAGTGGGTATCTATGCATTTCAACATGGACATGCTCATGGTGGAGGCAGCTCCCATGGACATTCACATGGAGGCGGTGGACATAATCATTCTCACAATTCCCATGGCCATAGCCATGATGAATTTGATAGTTCAGGACACAATTCCCAAATTATGAAAGGAGTCTTCCTACATATTCTTGCAGACACTTTAGGAAGTGTAGGAGTGATTGTATCAGCAATTTTAATGCAAATGTTTGGTTGGATGATTGCTGATCCCATTTGCTCGATGTTTATAGCAATACTTATCGCTCTCAGCGTTCTAGCGCTTATTAAAGACTCGATAGTGATATTAATGCAGAGACAACCATATGCGCTTGACAATATTCTACCCCAATGCTATCAAAAGGTGGTTAGTTTACCTGGAGTTTATTCGGTGCAAGAACCACATTTCTGGACGTTGTGCAGTGATGTTTATGTAGGTGCACTTAAACTGGAAGTTTCAAAGAATGTTGATCCGAAATACGTCATCACACATACGCAAATGATTTTTGCTGCTGCCGGAGTGAGGCAACTCTACGTGCAATTAGATTACACGCCTATGTGATAATCGTAGAGATATTGTGGTATAAAAATATTTACTATTATGCAAATGCAAATATATGATATGAAGAAATTGATTACAAAATCGTTTGTATTAAATTTGGTACTAAGAACAAATGATTGCTAAAATTATTTTATGTTTCTTCTTATTTTTTTTATAAATATTGAAAATTTCTAAATTATTGCCAAAAACGTAGGATGATTTAATTATTAATATAAATGGTGTATTGACTTAAAATGAGAGCAAGAAAAAATGAACTTTTAAAACAAAACATTCCAAAATGATTGATAAATATTTCCGTGTGTGTCTAAGGCTCTATGAAATTACATAAAATTGCAAAGTATTTGTATTATTTTAGATTATGTCAATATTACGATTTATGTAATGTTTTGATAATAAACAAGCTAATATTTGATGAAAGAAATTATAATTTAAATAATTATGTTCTTCCACATTTACTTGGATAACTGTGGTAAAATGATTCATTTGTATTTTCAATGTTTTTGTTTTGAACTAATATCACAGATACAATGTAATTTAACATTGAAATAAAAGAAAATGTTTTCAATCTCTATCCTTATAATTGTATTATTTAAATTTAAAAATAAAACAGCCCCTGTTATATAATTTTCTATGATTTTTTCTTTAATTTTTCCTCACCTGATAATTGTTTGATGAATTTACTTCTACTATCTGCAGTAAAAGATTTATTAACAATATTTGTTCTACTTATACTAATTTCAGATTCTTGAAAGGAAGTTGAAGCTTCTGCATCATCTTTTTCTTCAAATGGATTGTGTTTTAATGAATCAACAAGTTCTTTTTGAATTCTTGTGTCATAATCAATCAATACATCTTTATGCTTCTCTAAAAAAGTCAAAAAATATTTAGAAAATTAATTAAGATACTAATAAAACTTTGCATGTAGTTATGTACTTACTTTTATAAGCTTCCAATTTATTCATAATATCATTATCAATTGATGAAATTATTTCAACAGCATTTTTTGACTCCTTTATAAATTCATTTGGAATACTGTCACCATCATTTAGAAAAATATTATCCACTAGAGATAAATCCACAGATGAATATTTTGTTCCTGGATGTTGTTTATGTTGACAACAAACAAATTCTATTGCTGTATCCTTAAGCAATGAATTAAATATGAAAATTGGTTCTAAACAATTTTCACTTTTCATGAACTCTACATAGTCTTTAATTGTTTGCATTTCATTTAACAAGATTCTAATTTTTATCAGATCTCTAGAAAAAATATAATTTATTATAACTATACAATAATTTAAATCTTTAGAAATCTTACTTTATAGGCTGTTTGTGATATAAAGCATACAATAAATATAATCCACCTGTCTGTGTATATCTGCAATTAGGCAATATAAAATATTTCTTTGCACAGTGAAATACCATATGTGTAAATAAAGCAGCTTCATTAGGATTGTAATATCCCCTAAAAATATATTTAGTTAATTTGAGTATATATTAAACTTATAATAGAATTGATACGTACACGAATATATGACTGAACTTTATATCCCTCCAGATTTTTGAAAAAGGCTGAAAACTGTAAGTAGAATGTAATAAATATCTCTGAAGCACTAAATCACAATCTGCTTGTAATGCTTTTTGATAGTCTTCATGTTTTTCTATAGTTTTAATTGTAATCATTTTGATTAAAATTGAACAGCTGAGAAGCAAGGTGTAAATGGTTTTGCCTATAATAATATACTATAACTTGCAAAAATAAATTTACAATTAAATAATTAATTAATGTTAAATTCAATTTAATATGTATTTTTATAAAATAGTTGTTTACATATTAGTTATAAAATAAAGTCATGATCAAAGAGTAAATATCTTTACATATCTTTCAGACAAAATACTTTTAAATTTTGAATTAAATTTTTGCACGTCGACGTACAAACTATCAAAACCTTGAGCATTGTTTAACTTTAAATGCTTTTTAATATCCTAAATGTTTTCTAATAGTTTTTCATGAAAACTATAACATTTTGAGTGAATTTATTAAGCAGCTGAGAAACAAGAAGTAACTGGTTGCCTATAATAATACACTATAACTTGAAAAATAAATTTACAATAATTAAATAATTATCGTTAAATTCAATTTAATATGTATTTATATAAAGTAATTGTTTACATACTAGTTATAAAATAATTCAGAGCAACAAACAGTCTTAAAATTTTATAAAATAAAGTCATGATTAAAGAGCAAACGTCTTCACATATATTTCAGACGAAATACTTTTAAATTTTGAATTAATTTTCTGCACGTCGACTTCCAAACTATCAAAACTTTGAGCAATGTTTAAATTTAAATAATCCGACGTTTCTTCCAGGATGTTTTCCAACAAATGGCGAATTTCGCAAAAACTGGGTCTGTCTTTAGGATTATTATTCCAACATCTTATCATAATATCATATCTAGAAACAAATCAGTCACAATTTGAGTTAATTACTTTAAAATTACAGGAATAAAACTTACAATTCTCCCGAACAATTAGGAGGACAACTCATTCGAGTACCTTTCATAAGTAACTCTAAAAGTTCATGTGTTTGAACACCTGGATAAGGACTAGCACCAAGTGTGATAATTTCCCAAAGTAAAATTCCATAGGACCAAACATCACTTTGCGTTGTATAAACTTGGTGCGTTAAGGATTCTAACGCAAGCCATCTAATTGGTAATTTACCAGAACTCGTTTTGCAATAAACATTATCCCTATATACGTCTCTACTTAATCCAAAATCAGACACTTTAACTGTTCGGTTTTCACAAACTAAGACATTTCTTGCAGCTAAATCTCGATGAAGGACATGTAGATTTGATAAATGTTCCTAAAAATAAATTCAAATTGTTTAATTAAAATATATTTATGTTTTTATTCCTTACCATTCCCATTGCAATCTGCAAACCAATTGATATTAAATCTTTTATTTGCATATTAAAAGTTTCATTGACACCAAGTAAATATAATTTATTATCGATATTGGTGGAGTCATTTACTACCACATTTGCATATTGAATATTACTGCATCTAGAAATAAAAATATAAATGATTCTGAAATATTTAATGTAACACAATTCATACTGATTTGATATTTCTTCCCAAGCAGTTCTTAAATAAGTTAACAAATCTCCACGAGCACAATATTCAACAATGAGGCGAAGATTTTGCGGTTTTCCTTTTGTGACACATCCTATTAAAGAAACAATGTGTGGATGACTTCCAACAGATTTCATTATTTCTATTTCTTGGCGGAATTCCCTAACATCACTTTGTCTATGATCCTCTTAAAAAAATTATGAAAAAATAAATATGTATAATATAAAGAGTATCAAAGTTTATTAAAAAAATTAAAATTACTTGGAAGCATCTTAACAGCAACCGCAATTTTATTATCATCTTTTTGTAACCATCCCATTCGTACAATTCCAAAAGCTCCTTGTCCTAAAATACTGTTTAGTGATAACAACTTTAAATCAACTTCCCATTCATCAGTTTTCTCAATCATATCAATATCATGAGAAGTATCCAGATAATGTGTTTTAAGTTCCATTTCCTATATAAACAATTTAGAAATTTATAAGATTGACATTTCAAATTTTATTAATAAATTAAATACCTCAAAGTAATTTTCTCTTTTTGAATTATTCTCCCTTCGATAAAATTCTTTAACTACTAAAATTATAGCAACAATCACACCAATTATTATCATAATAGGTAACAGAACAAAAAGAAAAATGTTATCTGATAAAGTTGAAGTTGACATAGCAACACCATCCCTATTGTTTATTTGTTTATAAAATTCACCAGGATCACTTCTTCCTGCCAGGGAATATGCAAACAATGTAATTTGATAATGCAAATTCAAAGAAACATTTTCGAATTCTGCATTGGTAGAATTCTAAAAGTAATTTGATAAAATAAATTAAAAAAATTAATGCTTACTGTTTAGATTTTAAAACTTACCCCTGAAATATTTAAATACAAATCATTATCACCTTCAGATTTAAAAAGATTCAAATGAATAATGTAATAGTCTGGTATGATATTTGGCAAATCCCAAGTTATGTTAATATTATATTCTTGCTGTTCCAAAGTAATTAAAGTTTCTTGAGCATAGATGCCAGTTGGAGATAAAGGCACACAAAATTGCAACGAATGCAAAACTTCCAAGCAGGATGGTGTCCTGAAATGTAACCAAAGCTTCTTACTTTCTAATGACCAGTCGCTGTTTTTGGTC
>JASKGN010007610.1:0-10777 GCA_030556245.1 Falagria sp. GC000072 | reverse complement strand
GTTTTCAAACGACCCATGACATTACCATTTAAAACCTTGCTGAAGTCTTAAATTTCTATTTGGGTAATAATTTTGTTTCGTGAAAATTCAGTTTTCCTTCCTAGACAATAAATTAAGTTGATTTCCTAATCTTACAATTGTAGATAAAGATAGCCAAGATTTACTCCTGGCAATATTAATAAATGCATTCTTGGAAAAATCAAAATTTACTTTACCTTCTAAGAAAATCCAAGTTGAGTTTACCAAATTGAGGAAATCAACAGACGAAGAAACTGCACCACGTCAAAACACTGATTCTACACTACACACCAATTTGTCCAAAGTCAAAGAAATTAACAATTAACATATTAATAATTATAGTTCTGCATAAAATATTAAATGAAACAAACAAACAAACAGTAACAAACACGTCTTCTAAATTCAACCGCGCAACCGTTACTGACTTAGCGTAGCTGTAGCAACCGCGCAAGAAGCGCTTATCAGAAGAAAACAAAACAAAGGAGAATCAATGTAAACAAACAACTTCGTTTCGCTACAACCTATAAGATTAACATTAAAAATATTACCACCATCTTAAATTAACATTTCTTCACTCTTTTCTTTCATGGAAATTCTAAGTTTTCCTTAAAAGATAAATTTAGTTACTTTTCAAATCTTACAATCGAAAAATATACTGTATACACACAATAAGAATACAAATTCTTTCTTCTTGTATTCCTTTTACGAAGAAAAGGAGTCTTTGCTTTCAGCAAGTTCCACAAAGAAAATCTCGCAGGATATGAAGATATCCGCACCTTATCTTATCTATTCCCTGCACATGTATCCAACTTTCTAAGTTAGTATTTATTTATTTAATATAAAGTTTTCCGAAATTCATAAACTTGGAAATGAGTTCATTAAACTTCCAAAAATTACCACGAAGAAAAAAAAATAAATTCACCAATAAATAAATCTCCTTGTGATTCTCTCAGACGATAAAATAGAATTAAGTTTTATTTTTAAGTTATAAAAAGGAAAATTCGCTTTATCCCTTTACTCTCTTTTTTTGAACCCTCTTAAAGTCTAAAATCCAACTAGTATGTTAGAAAATTGTATGTGGGTGCATAACACCTGTGGGATTTTTCTTGTTGCTTGCCTTTGGCCTGCCTCTCCCCTTTGTGCTTACAATCCGCGTTCCTTTTCGCATTAAAGCATCACATGAAAGACAACAAGTTGCTGGTTAAAGTTACTGCCTTACCTTTCTTATATCCTTACATAATTTTTCTTCCAGGGTCTTAAACCATGAAGAAAACGTTCAATCTCCCAAACAAAATACCAAATATTCCAGGAACTTTAGATCTTTTTATATTGTCTGTCTTGTTATATTACAAATTTAAGTTTTTGATTTTTATTTTTTACTTTAAGAAATTTTTTTACTTCTTTTGTTAAATTATTTTTCTTTATAAAAAACACCAATTTATTTTCTAGAATAATATTGACATCACATACTCAGTACATTTAAAAAAATATAGCGTCGGAAAATGTCGCGGGAAAATGCAATGTGCTTCGAATCAAAGTACGATTGGGACTGGATGAAAGCTCTTCTGCTACTGGCAACGGAGGCGATGCGTGGTATCCAAAGCTTCGCTCCGCCGATGAGCATTTGTGTATGAATCGAATACATTGGCATCCTGGTTGTATGTACATTGGGGGTGGTTGGATGTGCGCGATGGGAACGATAGGACCAAAGAGGGACGACGCGACGCAGCCAGAAGAAGCAGATAGATGTGGGTGCGTTATGCGAGTGTGTGGCAGGTGCGCCGCGCAAGCGTCCGTCTTGCATGGGACGACCTAAGCGTCGTTTCATTGATTGGCAGCGCCTAAAAATGTTACTAACTTTTGCGAAAACCTCTCTCTATCATGTGTGATAATACAAAAGGTGAGAGTGGTACATATACCATCGGAAATCGTCCATTTAGATTTTCGTCCTTTCTAAAATAAAAAAAACAGGAGAATTTTAATTCATTTCAAGTTTTCTGATAAGGAAACGCATTTTGAATTTATTTTTATTATGATTGTATTTAAGGCATCTTTGTTTATTATTTACACAATTTGACTTGTTTGCTTTAGCATCCTTATAATATTTAATAGAAAATAGGCGTTTCTTTGTTTGTCACCAACTCACAGAGTATTTTTCGGCTCATATCAAGTTTTTATTATGATATTCATAATTATCATATTATCTTCATTTACTACTTATTTAAATGTAAAACAGTTCAGCAAAAAGTACACAATCCAAAAACATTTTTCATCCCTCTGCGTTTGACCCTTTTCCTTTTATATGCATATACATCTAAGCATTTCATTTATTATTCATTCTTACACCTATCTCACAAATTGTATCTTAAATATTTAGCGTCGTCGTTCATCACGTTTATTTGCAATTATCAATTAAAATAGCTTCTTGCTTCTTATATACTTATTGTTTCCATGCTCACTATATTTATTGTATTATTTAGTAGTAATAGTAGTACTTGCATGTTAAATAACTTACAATCTAAATAATCTATATTAAATCACCTTGAAACGAAAATCAGCACCTTAAATAATTTATTACTAAGAATAATATAATAATACATACAAATAAATAATATGTAATTGTAGGCAATGACTAAGTAGTAGAAAGAAATTTTAAATCTATCCCGTTCTAATAAATTGGTCTCGTTACTCGTACTTTTTCTAAATTGATCGTTAGTTTCCCTTTTATTTTCCTCAATCTCTCTTTTTTTTTTACACTTAACTTTTGGAATACGCTGCCATGAAAAACTTGCGATAGATTCGGAAAATATTTGCAAGCGTTTAGAAGCTACATTAATCACGCGCAATCAATATGATTTTTTTAGTAGTAAATATACTATAATATCTTATTTGTATAATGTACAAACAATAATTAAGAATTAAAAGAAAGACAATGTCAATAATAATGATCAAATAAAAGTAAAAACAAAACTTAATCCTATTCTAAAAATGTACAGAGCTTTGTATGTAACTACACGCATTGAATTTATGCTATAAATATTATTTGCGAACTTAAATTTATTGCTACGCATATTCCCTTTGTTTATACTATAAGAATATTATTATATTATACACTATTTATACTTTGTATGTACTAGTAACATTATTGTTACTTTCTATCTAGCCTAGATTAGTTTTGGCGTTCAGTTGAAAAACATCAGCAAATATTCCAAACATTACATTTAAATATAAAAACATCTCATCATAAAATGAAAAGATAACAAAACAAATGTCGAAATTATTTAAATCTAAATCCAAAGAGTCAAATTAGAAATGACACTTCCCCGGAACAAAAAAAAAACGCTCATATTACTAATCATAAAATAAAACAAAAGAGAAAAAATGAATAAAATCAGCCAGTTTTAAAAGTAAGATCACCAACTCTTCTTTATATTCCCCTTCGTTAGTATAAATGGCAAATAATTTGCTTCTCATTTTTCCTCATTGTCTCGAAGAAAAAAGTCAAGATAAGTATTCTAGTCGCGACCTATTTTTCTTGCCTTACATACTAATTACCCGCCACACAACTTCGAACCGTGTGAGCGACGTTGATTGAGAAATTAACCATGAAAGAGATGTGATGGGTTCTAACGGGTGCAAAAAGTTACATTGTAATAAGCTACTGCCAGTCTAAACGAAATGAAAAACCAGCATGTTGAACAAAAGCGGAATACAACTTTTTGGAGTCGATTAAGGCTAAAATCTAATTTGCGTCTGGTACTACTATGGTATTAATAATGTTCTGAGCTAATGGATTTTTGTACCGCATCCTTCATTACTTATTCTACTGGTTTCATCAGTATACTTAATAGCCAATAATTTGATGACAAAAATTTTAAAAGTACTGCAGAGATCTTAAATTATCTCTTACATAGTTATATTAGTTACACAATAAAACTTTGTTGATATTTTACAAGATTAAATCGAATTGAGCAAATTGAGCAGGTAGAATTATTACCTTATGACTGCCATAAATATTTAATTTGTATTCTTAAAAATTGTCACCTTGAAAACTGACAATTTACTAATTTTAAACCCCTAAAGAAATTTTCCGAATATTTAGAATATTTGCTGATTTTTTATGAGTTAAAATAGTTGCTTTTGGTTTCAATGATGTGTGTTCCCATGAGTTAGTTTTCAACAAGTGTTTTAATAATATTTTTGTATTTTTAATCATTGTGTAATGGGGCCGCCCTGGTCCCGTGCCCTGCGGCTTCTCGGCGGCCGCGTTAACGTGGAATGTCTATCTGTAAAATCTCTAAACCGAGTGGAATCAAACATCACTGGAATAAGCGGCACTTGATGAAACTTTCGTCTTTCTTTATCGGTTATTTACCGTGAAAGGTCATCATAAAAACTACCGGAAATCAATTCCTACCCAAGAAAAACCAACGCTCGTCTAGTACTGTAGTCAGTAAAGGACCACAAAATGCTACGCAGACCAACAGAAGAACCGCTTAGCAAAATGCTACGCGGCAAAGTCTAATCTGTCCCACGACAACGCCGCCGTCAATTCTGAAGGCGATCTGAACTCTTCCAAATTGAAAGGATCCAATGGATTCTGTCCGATTGCGATTAACGGATCGTAGCCTAATTCCTGACTAGGAGTAATATCCGGTACATTGTTGTTGGACATTGTCATCGGAGGCGAGTTGTTTGCGTTGCTGTAACTGTTGTTGTCGGCAGCAGTTCCTTGTAGCAAATCCAACCAGTAATCGTCCGTCTCCATGGAGACATCCGTGTTGGCGTTATCCGTCGCGTTCGTGTTGTTATTAACGTGGAGATTTTGCCCACATAGTTCCATAAAGTCAATACCGTCCAGGTCGAGATGATTGAGTATTTCGTTGGGATCCAGACCTAAAATGTTGTCGGACGTGTCTTGTTGCGGTTGCTGTTGCGGTGGCAACTGTTGAAAGTGCTGTTGCGGTTGTGGACTATTTACCGCATTGTTAGTAAACGGCATTCCAGGAAAAACAGGCTGGCTCATCTTTATTGCTTGAGCGGTGGAAGTTGGCGAGATTGGGTTTTGCGCAGCACTTGGTGGAAGTTCGCCACTTTGAATTAAAATATCCAACACGTCCTCGACTCCCTGCTGAAACTGATTATCTTTTTTCTTCGACTCTTTGATCATGGCATCGTCATACATTGGGGGTGGAGGTTTCATGTTATCAACCACTTCTTGTTTAATGAGCGTCTGAGGCGGAACAAGCGATTGGAAAAAGTTGGGCAGAGAGTTCGAACGATTGTGACCGTTGATTAATTTGATTTTATCGGGACTAAGATGATTAAGTACGAGGGTGGCATCGTTGCCATTCAATACTAAGCTTCCAGCAAGATTCTTTTGATTCTGGAACGCGACGTGTTGTTGTTGAAGTAGTTTTTGTTCCTCTTCGGCATTTTGTTGCGACTGTTGTAAAGCCTGTATACGTTCGAGAAGCTGTACGTATGGCGTCTTGTTATCTGTGCGAGTAGCTGCTTCGAGCTTGAGCTTGGATAATTTCAACTGACGCTCTAACTCTTCTATTCTACGCTGCTGCAAGTTAATCACCTCCAACGACTCCGGGGTTTCAATGGCTTGCTGCGAAAGTGACATTGCAGGACTGGGTGGTTCGCATTCTCCGACATCCATGTGTTCGGATTGATCCTCGGAAGCAATGGTTTGAGGCGACGATGTATCTCCATTGTACAGAGGAGAATTATGTGACGCGTCGATCTCTTGAAACGAATCGCAGCTCGTCGTCGCTGTTGTGTTCGCGAGGTTTGATTGCGTTGGAGTGGTGCCGGAGAAGGCCTTCAAGCGTTCGATAAGTTGCGGCTTTGAACCAGACACCGGTAAGCTGCGTCGCTTCAATTCCGCTTTCAAGTCCATAACTTTCATATCTTCCAAACGCCCAACAAATCGATTTGGCATCGCGCATTTTGTGGTTGCATTCGTTACGGTTTTATTACTACCGATATTTCCGGAGGATTTATTTGTAATATTTGAGGAGCCACCTTTTGTTATTGAATTCACACCGGGGGTAGGGGTTGAACCATTGGAATTACCGTTTTGAATATCGTTCGTTCCTTTTTGTGAGGCGGGTAGAATTAGGCACGGCTTTGCGTTTTTATTATGAAGTTGTAGCTGGTATTGCAGGAGCAATTGTTGTTGTTGGAGTAGCAATTGATAAGAGCTCTCGCCTTGTGTGCCAGTGAAATTGTTCGATTTTTGCGCACTCGGCGGCCCTTTGTATTCATGAAACTTAATGGTACGCGCTTTGGGAATTGCCTTCGATTTGCTCTTGGATTTTTTGTTTTTATCTTTGCCCGGAGCATCAGTACGAACCAATGGCGCAACAACGTTCGGTGTAGTGACAATTGGACGATGGGTAATTTGAATAGGAGGTCCTGGAGTAGCTGGTTGCGATAATATCGATGGACCCGGACTCGCGATTGATGATAATGGACTTAAAGTAGACGTGGAAGACACTAGGGAAGCCGGACTAGATGCTGACGCCTGCGTTAGCAAAGGAGCCGCAACGGAACGACACAAGTCAGCGAAAACTATATCACTATTGTCTGTTTTTAAAGAACCGACAGCACTAAGATTATTCGGCACGACAACAGGTCCACTTGTCGTAGCCACAACTAGAGTTTCGTTGTTAGTTGTTGGTATCAAGGAGACAACGATACCCGCGGATTTTGCAGCCGTCTCGAGAACGTCGGCAGGACCGGGACTTGTACTATTGTCTTCGGAACTTTGCGAATCATCCTCTGGATTTACGTAGCTTAAAGGATGTTGGGGTCGGGTGTGCTGTCCTTCGCAGGTGGCGCGGTACGGAATGTGTCCTGCTTTGACGGCATGTTCGATGGGTTCTTCAGTATGAAGGATGTTCTTCCGAATCAGTTCCAAAGGACCCGGACGATGGGATAATTGATCGTTGAGTTGATCGGCAAGGCGGGCTTTCTTCAGTTTGCGTTGTTTGTCGGCTAAGCTTGGATCCACATGAGGATCGGGTTCCAAGATGTGACGACTTTCTAATTCCATACGGGATGGTCTTTGTTGAATTTTGCTTTTCAAGAGATCACCAGTCTTTGCCCTTTCCAATTGTCTTCGCTGACCATGGAAAGCTGCTGGAGTTTTCAATGCTGAAACAATAGAAAAAAAAACACCACATAATTATTAATTTTCCAGACATTTTTTTAAAGTGAAAAGTTTCTATGGGAAATTATCTTTACTTTTGAAATTGAGGGGATTTTTAGTTAAGAATAAAAAGTTAGATAATGAAAATACTCACGTGGCATTATACCCTGGTCTACAAGTTGCTCGACGGGCCGTCGCAACATGAGTTTTACCTTGAGGGCTGTAAACAAAGAAGAAACATAAAAAAATAACAAAACTCGAATATATAATCTTACAGCTTGCTTTCGTCATAATCACAAAAACAACTTGGGAAAGTAGAAATAAAATACTTTAAGCAAGTGTTTGTAAATTGTATGCTTTCTACCGAAAGATAAAATGTGTATACATAAAACTCGGCTTACATTCTTTATTTTGCTCTAAGGAATTTAATATAGGCGATGTGTCCACCACCGCTTTCGGCGGTGACTCCCTCGGGGGTGTACCGCTCTCAGCCATGTTCGTCTTCGTCTTAAACCACTCCGGATATATTGCGGATATGGTTTCCACTAGGTCTCTATCTAATTGTAATTGCCAATAGCCGGAGCCGGATTCGTTACGATGACTAGACTCTGTAATCAAAAAAAAAACAAATAAAAAATCAATCAATATAAACACACAAAAACAAATTTCACAAAAACACATCACTTATATCACGTATATAATAGACGAGATTAATTCTCATTCGAGGCAGAATTTCAAGGGAAAACTCAGGAGGTTTTTTAAAGAAAACACAGCTGTCAAGTGAGATCTATCTAAATTGTTCGGCTTTACGTTGACCTATATCTTATACTTAAAAAACATGTCATTGTTTGCTTTGGTTTCGTTTATAAAAATTATAATTACAAATTATTAATTTCTTAGAAAGACGTTTAATTTAGAAACAATTGTAATTCAAGGGAAGTGATTACAACTTTGTTTATGGCTTTCTCTTGGAACATAACAGCAGCCATGTTGGATTTTCCCCAAGTGAAAACCGCAAGGAGCTGCATACATGCCACAACAAGTTATGCATTTAACCTAAGCAACTTTAAATTCAAAATACTACAATTAAAATTATAATAATGTAACTTTAATTTTCAGATCAAACATCCTAGAAAAAATGTAGATCTAACAAGGATCAAAGCCATAAAAACATTCCGATCAAACACACCAAAGTTTGTTTAACTCTATAAATTGTAATTGTTTACACGAACAAAAGAATAAAACGCTTATTTCGATTTTATCAATAATAGTGTAGTAATTCGCAATTTGCTCCCAGTAAACATTTTAGAGCATAATTATTTTTTGTGTAAACCCATTTGAAAATTTAAAGTTTTATTTCAGTTCAAGGCATTTAAAAAGTTAAATATAAGACGGTTACGAAAAGTAGCTCACGAAACAAACACAACAAAAACTTGTGTCTTTTATGCGGAAACTACTTATTGCTAGAATAAGTGTGGTACAAAGTAGCCATATTTTTTGAATTTATAACTCATAAACAAATTGGCAGATATAACGAAAGTGGTTTGGTTTTTTATACTACGAGATTATTACTTTATATTCATTTTTCTTGGAAATGATATTAAACTTTTCTCTTATGATTTTAAATTTCTGATACAAGTTGATACAACTAAAACCAAACTAATATTTTCATTAATTGTTAAAATCTCCTTTAAATAAGTTTAAAAAAAAAATAATTTCGTAAATCTAAATTTATAATTACAAGTAGACGTAAATAAAATATTCAGTTAAAATTGACCATTCGATATTTACGAAGTGACAACTCGCACCTAATAAATAATATTCATATTAAACCGAAAGAAATCATGAGTCACCGAAATGAAAATTACATTTCACATATCAGAATGTTTAGGAAATTAATGCCAACAAAGTTACATCGGAACATAGAAAAAACTGACACTGAAAATATAACATCAAAAATATCAATGGTTCACATGAATTCTCCGAATGAAAAATAAAATTGAAGCTACAAACTTATAAAAAAATATACATCATTGCATTGATTAATAGTTATATGTATATTTTTATATCGAGTTTGATTTTTTAGTTTTATTGGTTATACACCTGCTTGTGGAATTTTTTATATTCGCAATATAAACAAAAGAAATAAAAAATTATACCGCAAACCAGAAGTATTGTTATTTTATGGCGAAATGAAAACGCAACTTCGGTAAATATACGCAGTCAGATGAATATTCATCATAATGAAAATCGATAATTACAAAGTATCTAATTACGAAATGTCTCGTTGTTTAACAGCTGCTGAAAGCTTTCATTCAAAATGCTGCTGCCATTCACCAATTTCTTCATGATTAAATGAAACATTTTCCTCCGGGGCTTTTATTTTAATTTTTGACTAGAGTGAATGGAATTAATTCAGTTGGCAAGATAATAGAATAAATGTACCACCACTCACCACCCTATGGACACATTTGTCACATTTTGAAAAAAAGAATGAAATATGAAGAATTATTATATAAAAATTATAAGTTGGCAAAATGAAATAAGTCCTAATGGAAGAAAAGCTGATCAGCACAAAATAATAAATGGTTCGTTTTATGATTGAAAATGAAGAAAGAAAAATCATTCTGGAAATAGAAATAAATCATGGAAATTCCCTTTTGAAAGATTAAATTTTCTAAAGGAAAACAATTGTGAAGTTGATTCCGATCCTGGTTCTTATTATTTGTTTTGTTTATCATCATTAATTTAAATCTAAAGATAAAAATATCAACATCTTTCAGCAAAATTGAAAATGTAGACATAACTTTGTTTTGTCGACTTTTTATTTATTTACTTTGTGAGATAATGCTTACAAAATATTTATTTAATAACATAAAAAACATGAAGCTACTTTTACCTTCAAATTGCTATTTTTATAATTAAAAAATCAATCCACAAACAAAAACAAAATAAAATTAACTGTTAACAATATAAAATATCGCCAAATAAAAAATTTAGAGAAAAACAAAAGAGCAACGCAATAAAAACGAAATAAACGTGATTATATTCCCACTATATTTCCATCCCCTATGAAAAACCTTGCGTACCCTTAACTTTTTCCAAACAGAAATAATAAATTTAACAAAGATATATCGTTTTCCACTTCGTCTTTGGATTCTATATGCAAACCCCAAAAAAAATTCAGACGTGTATATTCGAGTGCAATAAAAGATTAAATCGTTTAACAGTATCTACGTATTAAGAAAATAAAATAAAACTTTTTGTCAGTGAATAAAGTAAAATTTGCCTTAAAGAAATTGAAGAAAGTTCTATGACAAACGATACTAATATAATTAAAACAAAAAATTTAATAAAAAAAAGCTCTCTTTATATATTTTTTGTTGTTTGCAAGCAGGCGAGGCAATCTAAGAAAAATTCAATTACACGGTAGCTAGTTAGACCTTGCGCGCAAAGTTTTGCAAATATTTTTCGTGATTATTCTTCACTTGCATTCAGACATTATCCAAAGTAAACAAACTAATTAAAAATACCGACGCTGGCGTCGAAAGTCTGTCTATGACTAAGAGAAGACACTTTTTCTATTTTTTAGAAGGC
>JASKGN010007544.1:0-17164 GCA_030556245.1 Falagria sp. GC000072 | reverse complement strand
TTGTAACGTAATCTTTAATTTTTTAACCTTTTGGCTGTAAGCTCAAGCTCGTTTGGTTGTGTCCGGTTGAACGAGAGCACACAGGAAAAAAATAATGTCCGCAAACAGAGCAAACATCGGTAACACGAAAAGAGCTTTGTTCGCCAGAAGCGACGACAGCAACGAAGAGCAACAAAAATCGAACAATACGCAAAAGGAGGGTGATGTTACCGAACGGCTAACAAAGGGGGCGATTTGCCCCCCGCGCGAATTTAATTTAAAGCGACCGTGCCGGAAAAGAGAATATGCAAATATGAAAAGTCTGCATTACATAATAAATGCATACTTTTTTTCTGTCTATTTTCTTTCTTGCTGGGAGTCAGGATTCATGAATAATCAAAGGGTGGTTTAATTCAAAGTCTCCTCTAGGTAACAAAGTGACAACCTGTAAACACAGAACTTTTGCAATTATTAAATTTATTACCTTACTCTTTTATTAAAATGTTATCAACTGTTTAGAACATTAAATTTCTAAATTAAAAATGGACAAGTTACTTGAATAATTAATTTTGAAGTGATACCAAAGAAAAGAAGCGCTTGCGCTATGAGTTTAGAACCAGCAAGACTGGAACATGTTGGAGTCCCGGCTCTCCCGCATCGTGCGTCTGGCGCGTGCCTCATTCTAACGCGATACATAGCGTTGGGAGCGTCGCGACGCCGTGCCTCACGTTTCTCTACCGGCAGTGCTGACAACTCGTAACACGCGTTCTGTCTCAAATTTGTTTTTTCTTCTTCGTATCTATAATTCGCATTTTGTAACGCGAATTCAAAAATAACTTTGTGAAGTTGGAATTCACTAATGAATCAAATTATTCCTTGAATATTTCTGTTGAAACTTGTCTAGACAATGATCAAATAAAAAATTTAAATTTAAAAATAAAAATGACATTTTAAATTATGCAAAGTTTTAAAACAATTATTGAAAACTATAAAGCACTAGTGGATTTTAATAAAGTTTGAACTAAAGTTTTTTCTAGGGTACAAGTAAAAATTAATAATACCTAAGAAAGGAACAAACTTTTATTCCATGTTTGTGAAAGTTTAGTAGAACATGAAAAAATAGTTTCTCGAGAAAATAAAAAGGACAAGCAAGTGGAAAAGGCTTGAAAGAAGTTGGCAAGTTATGAAAAATGCGTTCGGAGTGCTGTTTCACGTAGTTCGAGTTTATGACAGCAGATAAGTGAACACCTTCGATGTGACCATTTGTGATTGTTGCAAAAACCAGTTCAAGTGTCACTTTTCCAAATATACCAAAATAACAATAAGGAAACAAAAAAGTGGACTTTAATACATCCTCGAGGAAGGAAATTCCAGAATGATGAAGACAAATTTATATAAATTTGTTATGTTTTTATGGTGCATACTTCTGAAAGGTAATTATAACTTTCTATTGAATAAATTTCTTAGAGACAACCTTCTTGTTTTAAGTGGTAACTGATATGTTTGGATTCAGTCATCTCATACATCTCAACATTTGTTTCGTCTTTCAAGAGTCATTACAAATATCTTGACTTATTTGCGTTCCACTCAATTTTCCAAAGCTTTCAAAATCGTATTCTTCTATTTCTGGGTTTCCGCTTTGTTAGTGACTCTTATTTTTTAACAAGTTCTTTCAGTAACTTGATTTCTTGACTCGTTACGAACCTGCTGTCTGCATATTCTTCGACATGTTCATTTTTCAGTTCCTTGCTAGATTTAAATTGGAAAATCTCAGCAAATGAAGAAGGGCTATATAATCTGTAAAACTAGTAAAACAAGTATAACTAAACCCTCTTTAGTCTTAAGAGTTGTTTAGTTATGGGAAAGTATATTTAGGCTCTCTTTCAAGAACTCAGACAAAGTAGACCAAAGATTATCCAAGCACAAGCTAAACAAACAACTTGTAATAAAACAAAGCAAAACGAAGAAAACTTCAGGAAAGTAAAGTCTTAAAGGTTATTATTTTGGATACATTTCAAGGTTTTATAGTTTCAAATAGAAAATGAAAATTTTACACCTATTGCATAGCATGCAAGTTTGCAGTAACAAAAATAATTGCTAGTAAGGGACACCTTGAAATTTTACGAGGGTTATAACGATGACAACTTGCGATATTGGATATAAAGCTAAGATAAAAGGACTCATCGTCCTTATGAAGTACGAACATGTGTTCAAAGGTTGCAAAATTAATTATAGACTATTCATCGCTTCACGAAACACGTATAAAGTAAGATAAAATAACATAAAATGAAGCTGTAAGGTACAAAATCGAATTGACTTTTAAAGTCGTAAAAAGCAAATTTTACTATAAGTAATAAATATTTAACTCAAAACTAAATCAAATTAAAGTGAAAAACCATAAAAAGCAACTAAAAATTATCCATTAGCATTAGTAATACGTAGAGCATTAGTAACATTAAATGTAAATGAATGGATACATAAAATGAAATGGAAAAAAGCGAAAAAATAAATGTGTTCGACAGCAAGAAAAAAAAAATGATCGCGGGATTCACCCTAGTGTAAAATTACGTACTCGGTGCTGGTGTTCGCAGATTAAATCTTTATAACCTTCATAAATACGATTACCCTCCACGCACATATACTCATGTATATCACGCCCATGCCCATATATCCTTCATCTCATCTTGAGAACATGAACATGAACATGAGCATGGAAACCTATAACGCATCTATAGCAGCATCCATCTTTACTATACCTTCTTGAGTAGATAGATATACTTAATAAACCTCCTCCTTGAAGAGTAAACTCAACCCTATCAAACTTTATACAAAGAGCAGAAAGGACAAGAGGAAAGAGGGAAGTAAGGAGTAAGGGCTTGTATCTATAACTGAGATAAGTCCAAGGTTACGACAAGGGTGCAGGATAACTTACATGAACATTTAGTGAACAAGGAGAAAAGGAAAGATATTAACCTTAGGAATTTATTTAAGAATATTAAAAATGGAACTTCTTTTAGTGAAATTCAGATATCATTGGTTAGAGTTGTAATAAGGGGTTGATAGCATAGATAGTTAAATATTTTTCTGTCTTTGGTTGTTATAGGCTAATAAATAATAATCGCTGACGTGGTAAGTACTTATCTAAAAGATTTCTCTCTGAGGATATTACAGTCCTTTCACATTTCATAATAATATCAAGAAAAACTGAAATTTAAATAAAAGAAAATTTCATCCTGAAATCTTTTGTCATTTTTTTTGTGGCTTATGTACTCGAACAGGATTTTAATGAAAACCACTCGGTTTCAGTTTTCATTACAACAACAAAAAGAGCAAGACATAACATCGCACAACAAAAAAAAATATACACAACTAGAAAAGGAAAAAAAGAGAAAATGTAAAATGTGAAAATCTTCAGGATATGTAACCAAAAATGATATCCTGCATCAGAATAATGGAATACTGTATAATATCACGGTGCAACATGCACATGATAGTACGAAACCAACTATAGTTCTATAGTAAGTAGAAAGACCACTACCCCTTTTCACAGGGTTGAAGTTCAGTAAAAGGGTAGTAAATAGCAGTAGGTCTAGTGCAGGCAGTCGACGCTTGCCGTTTGCTCCCTACGCGTTTAATCCTGTTAGCTCGCGATAGCAGCGCATAAATCCGCCGCTTCGATTTAGAATTTTTACGCTACGCAGAGCGTCGACTTTATGACTTTTTCGATAAACGTTTCCACTTGCTTCTCTTTAACTAACCGCATCGTGTGACTAACTTGCTTTTCGGTTCACTTATTTTTGATTTTATTCTGTTTCCTATTTTCAATAATTATCCTTTAAAAAATCACTGCACCTATAAATTCTAAGAATGATTTTCGATTTTGAAGGTTGGTTAGGTTTGGTTAGGATAGAGTTTGTCAGTGTTTCCAATAATACCACAATTAAAACTATTTCACGACTCGGTGAACTTTAAATAGAAACTTGGAGTTTGCTACTCTGCTGTCAGGAGAAATCTCACTCTCACATGTGGCTTCCCATGCAAGATTAATTCCTCTTGTGTCTAAAGTGCAACTATCTAATGCAAAATCTGTACTCTAAATCCAGGTTTAGACTTAGTATTATTGATTGACTATTGATTTATTTTGTGAAACTCCAATTACATGAAAAATTAAGTCAGAGAGACATTTGTTGTTAGTTTCCAGAAGCCAAACATAAATTTTATGTCACCATTACCAAAATATTCCAATTAATCCTAGTTTTTCCACTCAAGTAAAAAGTTTTAAAGAATTTTAATTCTAAATTCTATGAATTCTTTTCAATACTAGTGTAGATAAATTTAGAGATAAAATGTGACACTAGGAGCTGTTGCTTTACTCACGCCCCAAAACATAAAATTAGAATTTAAAGAGGCCATTAATTACACCTAATTGCAATTTGGGATTAAGGCTACAGTGGTTTATGTTAAGTAGTCGTTGATTTTATCGTTTTTCTAGGTAGAAGTACTCTTAACATACTTTAATTGTCACTTTTTGTAGATATATTTGTTTAATTATATTAATATAGTTCATTTATTCAGGTAGATTTAAAATTTAATTAACTGTATGATATGAGGTGATATTATGATACTAATGTAATATGACACATATATAAAGCATGAGTTGTTTTGTGTTTTATTGTATCATAAATACAAATCTGGCTTCACTTTACTGGTTACATTTGTGTAGGTTTATTGAAAACAATGTGGTGTATTGAGATGAATGCATTCGCTTTGTTTAAAATTAATTTCCGTTGCTTAACTAACAATACATTGTATATAGATATATCGCATTTTACTGATGGACTATATAGATTGATTGTGTGTTTTGCAATTAATCAGTTATTTCGAATAAAATTCAAGAATTTTTATAAATCACCAATTTAATATTTATTTTATTTATTCACTTTTATTTCACACACTCTCCATATTTTTTTTTATGCCAGCCTAAAAAAAGTAGAAAGCATAACGTAATGTCCTTCGACAAAGGAGAGCTTTACACATAAGCTTGCTACAGAAGAAAAACCACGTACTTACCCTTCTAAGTTCAGCCTTCTGCTCCATCTTTTTGGACACAAGGAGATTTGGGTCTTTTTCACTCGTTATAAGGCTCGATCCTTTTTATTTCGCATTATTATCAGCTTTAGATAGCTGAATACGAAGATATATCAAGGATACTAGAATACATCGATGGGAAATCATAACATATGACGCTTTTATATATTCACAATATGCAAAAATGCTGGTCATATATTTAAACCAAAAAATAAAATATCAAAACTTTGTTGTATATTTTTTTGGTTCACCCCAGTAACTTTGTAATTTTTGAAGATTTTTTTAAAGTGTAAAATGAGGATTGTTTTTACAACTGCATCGATATTTCAATTGAAGTCCTGTGTCCAAATTCGATTCTTTTTCCCATTTTCTTTTTTGCACATAGCAAGAATTGTTTATTTCATTTTGGTTTGAATGCAAACATTTTTTTGTGATGCAGCAAAAGTGTAATAGTAATGGACATCATGTTGAAAAAGCAGGTCAGACTGTATTAGACAATTAATTGTTCGACATGCGGATAGCAGAGGTCAATTGGGACACTTGCTGTTTGTTCTGTCCGAATTTTTCATTTGCAACATAACGATTGCCCTTTCGCATTTTTTCAACAGTTAATGGTCAAGCGGGTTTACAAAGTGCTAGCATGTTTTCATTAATTCCTCAATTATCCTTTTATAATTGAAGTGTCTGTCTCTCGCTTGAACATTGGCAAATTAAAAATATCAAATATTTTACAATTGCAAAAAGGTTATACTAGTTAAATGATAATGTAAGGGGAAAGTTTTTCGATGAAAATCAAAAGTGAAATTAGAAATGTCGAGGTGGATGAGTTCGTGGTTGTTTTAAAAGTGTTGTTTGAGAGTTGAAAGCTACGCTAGTAAATTAATAGAAATCAAATTAAATTCATGCATTCGACTTGACAGGATAATTTAATGGCGGAATATGTTTAACCCCGTTTCCCATTTCCGTCGCCACTCGCAACTCACTCGACACGCCAGAACAGCTAGCGCCCAATCCCAGGACGACTACACCAACATACACTATCCTTGCATCCTTCACGTCCTTCTCATCCTTCTTGCTTCCAACTATTGTTTATACTCGTAACGTTAGAAATTGCTTCTACCATAGTATGTCCCCGGCTCCTATGTAATGTTATTATTTTCTATATACACCATGTTTCAATTTTATTTCAAATTAAATTAAAATACATTTTATTAAAATTACTTATTCCTAAGTTTTGATTCAATTTAAAATTTTATAGTTCCGAAGAAAATATAAAATAATCCCTAAAGATATCGGGTTATGTGGAACATACGCAAAAAATGGTCTCTACCCAGCTTACCAAGTATCATGATGGAAATGAAAACCAACAACAGGACCAACCTAGAAGATTCACATGAGTCAGAAATCGAGATATTCGTCCAAGTCCAATTTTTACTACTTCTATATTTTGTTAATCCTTAAATCCTCTAAAATCCTTAAATTTCATTTTCGAATTTATTTATTTCCTAAAACCAATCACCCATAAAAAAGTCACATATTGATTTTTCTCTAAACTAAAAACTTTAATTAAATTGAAAAACATTCATTAAGGTTTCAGAAAATATTTTATACTTTAGAAACATATGGTATATAAAAATAGGAAATGGATGGTTAGACATTACGCTGCATCGCACATAACTTTGATTTTATGGAATTTGTAATAATATGATCGCTGGGCAAGCTCGCAAATATAAAACACACAAAACAAATCGGAAAATTATTGTCACAAAGCCGTTATAGAGATACTGATCCATAAAAGTGGTGCTTTGGTAGGAGGTTATAGTATGGGTAATGGGGGAATTTGGGGAAAGTAATGGGGAAATTGTTATAAGCACGTGTTTGGTGACCAGGATAGTTAACTATGGGCAAAATTACAGCTCTAGGGCATAAATCGTGGTTTAGTGCACTTATTGTGGTGATGCTAGCGAGTT
This sequence comes from Falagria sp. GC000072, assembly GCA_030556245.1. NCBI lineage: Eukaryota > Metazoa > Arthropoda > Insecta > Coleoptera > Staphylinidae > Falagria > Falagria sp. GC000072. The sequence continues at coordinate 10,127 of JASKGN010007544.1, read as the reverse complement.
TTCAGTGATGCTGAAACAATGAAAATCTATTGATGTCGATTTGGTGTATATTATTATTTTATTTAATAAATTTAAAGTTTCAAGCAATCAGCAAAAACACAGGAAGCAATTTCAAGGATATTTTAAAGAATTATAGAATTTTCGAGTTGAAAATTATATTTCTTAATTATCTGCATATTTTTTATGTAAAAAATTTCCTAATGAATATATTTTTACACAAATATTTTTTAGTGCGCTGTTTTAGTTGATTAAGAAATACTTATTGATAAAAATGACATATATAAGGAAATGGTTTTAAGCAAATAATTATTACTGTTTATTTTGTGAAATAAACAATATCCATAATGAAAAGTTTCTTTGTTATAATTTTTGTCCTTTCATTGGTGAGTAAATTAGATTTATATAAATCAGATTTGGTATTATTTTCTTTTTTTTTAAGGCATTATCCCTAACAGTCGGATCTCCTCAAAAGAAAAAGACTGTTGTCTTAAAGATAATAGAAGAATGTTGTCTTAAAGATAATATGAAAGCGTTTCTCAAGGATATCCAGGAAAAAGAATTTGCGAAAGGAGTTGAAGCTTGCGATAAAAAAATCAGCGGTACTAAATTGATGACTGAATTTGAACCACTAAATAAACAATTAAAAGCATCGATAGAAAAATATAAGTCAGTAACTTGCAATCAAGACGAAGAAATTAGAGCTACAGTTCAGAAAAATCTGAATGATATAAAAATATTTGCAAACGATGCAAATCGCTCTCCTGAGATGCAAGAATGTCTAAAACAAAAAGCAAGTGACATTGAAAAATATGTCAAAAGTACCTCTCTGAAAGAATGCCCCTAAAACTAGTGTCACTAGTTAATGATTCTATTGGACTTCAATGATTGCAAGCAAATACAACGAGTAAAAATATTTAAATTGTTTAAAATGAATTATTTTCCAAATTATTAATAAATAAATTCAGCATATAAAATCTTTGTTTATTTTTTCAAAAGGAGTTATAGCTTAACAAAATTTTCTTTAAAAAGATTGTAATTTGTAAACTTCAGAATTAATGAACATCGTAAAACCTTCTAATTTCATCCCCTCGCAAAAATTTCCTACTCAACGTAATTCAGCAAACCAGAAATTTTTCAGTTTTAGTCCTTCGAAGCCTTTAAAATTTTTGCACGTCCAAACGCAATTTCCGTTGCTAGTCCTTAGCTCTACCATAATGTTGACCTCTTCCAATTACTCTTAAACTTCCCCTTCATCTCTTCCATCCCTTAAAACTTAAAAGACTGATTAAAGACTTCAGCAATAAGTAATAACGAGGAAATTTCCAAAGACATTACCGAAACCGACATTTCCCAGTCCTTTTTGGTAAACTCACAGAAGAAATTAAAAACATGAACAAAAAGAAAGTTTTCTCTTTTCAATTTTTTTTTCTTATAAGAGATAATAAAAAACAGAAGCAGAAGCAAAACTTCGAAAGAAGAAATTGTGACCATGCGACGACCTTCGCTCTTAGAGATGAAATCTTCCTGCGGCTATAGAAAGAATAAGGAAGAAGATGGCAGTGAAGCAGCTTGTGAAGCGATGAGTTATTAAGAAATTATCGGCCGGGCTAGAGTTTATATCTGGTTATTCGAGCGTTTTGCTTTTTAAGTCGGCTTTTTTCTTCGTTTTCTGTGGAAGAGGAAAAGCGCTTGGGCTTTGAGCCGGATTAATTTTCCGCCTTCGGGCGAATCTTTCGATAGGAGGATTCTTTTGGCTTGTCCAAGAAAGCCTACTTTCTTGCAAAGTAGATGTAATCTTTTTAGGAAAATCAATAATATTAGTGGAATAATAAAATTATAAGTTTTCTACTATTAAAACAAAATGCTTAATTCAAAAGTTGATTTTATGCTGTATTATTAAACTAATTATATTTCTCATTTGCAAAATGACAAAATAAGCTGGATAAGCTTGGGAAAGTCGTTTAGGAGGAGACACTATTTATAATTTAACGTTTATGTCCTTTAACTTTTTGAAGGAAAACTTTTCGCATTAAATTACATTCGGAATTTTCATGGACGATCCATCAAAGCTGGGTCGTCGCTTTGCACCCTTTTCTGCTTTACCACTGAATTTTACGAAGGTGAAATAAATCCTCGGCATTTTATTTTCACGATTGAGAAAACTCCAAATAACTCATTTACACTTTTGTAAATATTTGAAACAATGTTAAGCATTTGTCTAAAATTGGAATCATTTAAAATTGTAATTAATTAATTAAACGTTCGTTTTTTTATCTTTAAATTCAAAGAAACATTTGCCAAGATAAAAAAAACCTTAGGGACTTTGTCTTTCATTCTTGTTTCTTGTGCTACTATTGTTAACTACACAATGATGACAGAATAGTTCCGAGTGTGTCAAAGTATTTATTCCCTAGTCTCCTTGAACCCTTGTAGGTGAACCAAAACCATTAATGTATCCACGTCCAAGCCTTGTGCTATTGTATCCTTTTTTTATAACATATAACGATGCATACATGAATTGAATGGGGAAACCAACAAGGACAAAATCCAGAAGAGAAAGAAGTTGAAAGGTCTAACAAAGCATTCGACGCAATTCGCACCGCTTATCTTTCGTCCTTTCGTACTTTGGTCCTTTCGGATTTTGTTTAGACCCATTGCCTTTTGTTTATCTTTTGTCAACAAAAACTTACAGGGTCATGCAACATATTAATAATTTCTAATTATTAATGTTTATAGTTCCATTATCCTTAAGTTATATTCTAAAGGATATCAAGAAAAATGAAAGGAATACAAAAACCTTTGTGGATTTACAAAAGCAATTCATTTTATTTTACAGGATATCAAGTAAAAATGCGATTTTTATATAATTGTAACAGAATATTCTTATATTTGCAGTGGATTTAAGGTTCACGTGGCTTTTATGCAAAGTGCAAACCTATCTGCGATAACAATCGCCTCGTGGTAGATATGTAACCGGATGTTACATTTAGTTTGTTTCGTAGTCGCATTCAACCCCCTGCGTGTGTTGTAACCTAAAACCAGTTGGCTTCACCCTCTTTCTGCTCTAAGGATCCTTTATGTTTCTTGCAAAGAGCCTAGGGAAAACCACGCAAAACATTTCCTTTACCAGGTTTTTTTCTTTTGTTTTCTTCCACCGCGTTCAAGTGGAAAATGCTCAACAGTTATGATCTCACTTGAGATATTTAACTTCTAATGCGTTTTCTCTTGCAATTTATTTAGAACGAAGAGGAAAATGTCCTGTAATATTTCTCTTATTGTTTCAGATGTTTGGTGTTTGAAAAATGTAAAATTGACAATCGAACCAAATATAGTACGTCGAAATCAGCATTCTGTACTGAGATGTGAATACGATTTAGAAAATGCTCCACTTTATTCTGTAAAATGGTATCGAGGGAGACACGAATTTTATAGATATACTCCAAGCGACGTTCCACCAATGAAAATTTTTCCTTTTGCTGGCATCACTGTAAATGTAAGTTAATTTTTTCTAAATATTTTCTCATCTAAAAACTTGTTGGATATGCTCATTAGTATAGAACAAGAGATGTTCAATAAATTGGGGCATGTATGTCTACACATCTCTTGTAAACATGAGCATGATTAGTTGAACAAGGAGCAAAAGCTCATTTATGTTATCCTTGAAAGTTCACTTTATTCCTATTTGGTAGTAAATGCAAAGATTATATACTTATTAAATTTCGAAATAATTTATGTATAAATATACATAAGTGTTGTAAACTCCATCGTCATCGTTTAATTATTACCAGTTTAATGCTATAATAAAACTTAAAATATAAATATGAAGATATGAAGACTTTATGAGATCGAATATGGTTATAGCAAGAAAATGGAATGACGAACGAAGAGCTAAGAAGGCAAGGAAACGCAACAGCATCAGTTTTCCAAGTAGAATTAGAAAAGCGAATGCAGATGGTGACAAGAATACAGAATAAACACAACGCAGTATTCAAATACTTAAACATATCAAACGGAAATTATTCCATTTAACTCACAACCGTTAGGGAAGCGCATTATTTGTAAACGCGTTTCCTCCATCCGAGAACGACAACGAAAGTCTTTCTCCAAGCAAAAAGTTTCTTCTCTCGTTTGCAGTTAGCGTCTGCTATTTGCCATTGTTGCATTCTGTTCAATTCGCCAACAATCTTACCAAACATTCTATGTGAAATTATAAAGTAATATAATGCTCGTTGTTCTTTATGTGTTTTGATACTATTCAATTCCCATTTTATTTTTATTTGAGAATATTTAAGTGAGAAAACTTTTTTGGTTAACTAAAGTGGGGCTGGACCTTTATAATTGAGTTTTAATTATTTTTAGAATATTTTCCGAATGGCAATGAGCACCCAGAAACCTGCTTAATGTTGAGTGAACATTATAATAGAGAATGTATGAAAGCCAAAGGGGAAATTTTAGTTAATTAACCTTATTATCTTTAAAATACCGAATTAGACTTTATTGTGGAAGCTAGTCGTTGTTTTTGTTCTAGTTAATTAAATAATGTTATAAAATTACGAGGATAATGTGGTGTAACCTCGTTTGAGAATATTTTGACAAGGTTGTTACCTCTTTTAATTAAATTTCTCTTTGAAAAAGATTAAAATTTTGTATGTATTGCAATAATAACATAAACTACAGTTAGTTAATTATAACTAACGCATAATTCATTATCATACATAAATTGAAAAAGGGTTAAAGCGGTTGTCAGAAGCTTTCGAACATTTGAATACCGTAGAGTGATGTGTTCACGTTATTAGTTAATCAATAGATAGAATATATGAAGGATGAGTAGATATTATGCTAGTTTTGGTATTAATCATTCAAGTTTAGACATGTCTTTGCCTTCCATCCTTAGGATGACATCCTGAGTGGATACTGAAATTAGAAATTGTCAGAGGATCTTAAATTATATTAGGACGAAATTATTAAACACTCAGTATAAATGAATTGGGTGGTATTGACATTGTTGATTAACAATTGTGACATAATTATGGATTGAGATATTTGTCTAGCGTCGAAGTTTATTAATTATAGCTTCGTTGGCTGAACGACAAGAATGCCAAAGGGGTTGAAAACGATATTAGTAAAGCTACATTATCAAACGGGGATGTTTCTAATTCAGGTAGGGGTATCTTTGCCACAATAAGCCTTGTTATTTTAGTATGCTTCAAACCTAAAACAATCCTTTGAAATTCATAATTATTTGGCAATTTGAAAATTTCAAATATTCTAACATTTGCTAGGGGTTGAGTCACTTTAGAATATATGTAGAAAGTTTATGTTTCTATTGGCATGTTTCCGTCGTTGTCAGTGTCCTCGTAACAAGGAGGATAACTCGGGAATTTATCAAGGACTAGAACTGCATTGCGTCTGCATTGCTACACTTGAAACAAAACTATTGCCATGCTCCTAACTTAAAATATTTTCCTTTTCCCCTCTCGAATTGCAAAAGTTGAAACACAATTTAAAGTTTCAATTGTTTACGTTGCAGATATTCTTTTGTATAACTTTATTTTCCAATTTAAATATTATATTAACAATATTTAGAAAAGAAATTTTTTTTCATTTTTATTATTTTAAAATTATTTTTAAATAAAAATAATATCAATTTCATAGCTCTTCATCCTCTTGACTTTTCTAACTTTCTATATTTTCCGAGTATAAGATCCCCGTATCGTTTCACGTCGGTCTGCAGCTCAGTTGGGATTTGCCGTTGCTGAACACAATCTTCCCAAATCTACTCCGCAATTGCAGGAAATTGCATCCGAGATATTGAAGCTCTATTGTTACCTTTGTTATGCCGAGTATGTGCAAACGGCATTGCTTCAAGGAGAAATTTATACACAGATGCAATTTTCTTACGGTACAACTATAAACCACCTTTCAACTCGCCAATTCGAAACTCGTAAAGCTTTCAAATAAATCATACCATGACGTTTAGCTTAATAACTTATTACTATCGATATGAAAAGCCTCAATTTCTATATTTAGATATCAATATAAAAATGTCTTATTTTCTTTTTGGTTTGTTTCAGCTTCATAGTTCTAATACAACGCAAGTACTTCTTGAGAACATCCAATTCAATCTGTCCGGAAACTTTAGTTGTGAAGTGACCACAGATACTGAACCAGTACTTTCAACAGCTATGGATACTCAGGTCATGCAAGTTGTTCGTAAGTATTGAATTTTCTTTCCAAAGTAATTCTTGACCTAGAAAACTTTAGGAATTTTAAAATGCATTTATTTATTTATTAAATTGAAAAACTAGATTTGAAACAAACTCATTTAAAACTTCGTGGTAACAATAATCCCCAACAACAAATTTTGAAATTACAGCAATTTGTACGCCATTAGAGTTAACTTGAATATGAGTCGGTTCAGAGTTGGAAAGCACACATGTCGGAATCAAATTTAACTTATTCTTAATTACTCATAATTCTATTCCGCTGGACGTAATTAACTCCCGCATGCGAACTCCGTCATGACCACGATGCCGCTTCGAATTGAAAGCTCGAGAATTAACTGAAATTATTGTTCGAGTAAAACTTTCTCAACTTCCAACATTCTCAACTTCCTTCCGCCGAACAATAAGTGTCTGCCTATCCTATTTTGCGTCCACCTATGTGGTCACAAACCACTCGGAAACTACGATTCCTAACTGGTCCTAACTGCAAATGCGAATACAAATACAAAAACGGATACAATAGTTGAACCTAAAAGTACCTGAATTATATTATGATCATCCGAAATGGTATCGTTGGATTTTAGGATTTAACGAAGGAAATAGGATTATATTTTGGTTTGGGGTTCTAAAACCCATATCATTAACCCAGATTAGATAAATTTAGATTTCCATCAAAATTTTTAATTTCCCTATTAAAGTAAAGTGTTGAAAACTTGTTTTAGTGTTGAGAATTGCCATCACACTATTGAGGAAAGCTCCACTTCAGTTATTCTCTTTACTCTTTACTCTTTACTCATCGGGCGTGGGATGTAACGAACGGTAACAAACCGCAAGCAACCATTGTGCATTGTGAGCAAGGACGAATTTTGATGCTTTAGAATCCCACTGTGGAAACATAGAGTGCAGATGTGGAAAAGCAAGTAGGGAATTCGAAAGTAACTTCAACATTCAACTGAGGAACAAGTAGTAATCGCGTTGTGGAATAGATATCGTTGAAGTAATAGAAATGAAGAGAAGAGGAACCAAGAGACTAGGACTCTAGGCTATAACTTGTTGTAACTTCATCATTAAGAGTAGTTAATAATTGATTTGGAAACCGTCTCTCTTTTATGAAAGCGTGGTCAATGTCCAATGGGTGGTTTAATTAAATGTTGACTTTTCACTAATTGGAAAATCCAGGAATTCATTTTAATTTAAAACAATTTAGATTTTATTTAATTTGACGTTCCTACCATTATTATTTCTAATTCATTTCATTAACTTTTTATCTTTTCATTTCCTACCTGTACACACTTTAGTCCTTACACTTTTCCTTCTTCTTCATCCTGGTTTTTGTTTATCTTAAACTTTTTTTCACATCTTATTATCCTTCCTCCTGTCTAAGACTGGAGTTTATATTCATTCCATTTTCATTTTTTGTCCGTCGTGCTTGTAAGCTTTTAATCCTTTTTAAAAATCAAGGTAATTTCCACGAGCGCGTCCGTTAAATATAAGACAAGCTAGGCGCGATGACGCTCACTGCGAAAGCTGTCTTGCAGCAATAAATTACAAACATTAAATTCCGCTTTATCTGAATGTTGAGAGGCTTCTTTTCCTTTGGGTTGTTAGCGTCGCGTCGTCTGGCCGGAGAAAAAAAAAACGGAAAACAAGAAACTGGAAGCTGAAAAGCACAAGAGGCGCAGGAAGAACAAGCAAGGGTTGCCCTTCTGTGTTTATAAAGATGTGCTAGGATTTTATAATGCCGATGGTAAAAACTTCTTTATCTTTATCTTTTGATATGGCAACGTCAGCCGCGGAACGAAATGAAAGGTTTAATCTTAATTTAAGCACCCGAAGCTTTCTTTCTTTTTATTTTTCTTGTTTATGTTTTTTTTCTTCTTAAGGGAGGAATATAAAACCCTTTTTTGTGCTTTGTTATCAAAATTTTTGTGGTATTATTTAAGGGCGTGGTGTGTGTCTTTTAGAGGAATCATCTAAAACTAACAACGTTAATGTAATGAATAAATGCACTTAGGGGTTGGTGCAGTTTACATAGGGTCTAAAATGTATTTGGTCGAATGAATCTGAGTGCAATTAGATTTACCAAATGTGGAAGAACTTAATTAGATTAAAAGCACTGCGTGTCACAGCCAAAGAGTTATTACTTTGCATTTTTATTACATGCCATATGGTGTATGTCTGCGGTTGGGGGTGGAACTTGGGTGAGAATAAAATATGCGTGACTGTCACATGAAACATAATGTTTGTTATAAAAATGATATATTTAATGAATTATCATGGGAAAACTATGAATAATTTTCTTCTAAGAAAATAAAATAAATGAAGTTTTCTTTGAGGTTCTAATAATTTTCTTCATTTAGCAATCTCAGCAAAGTGCTCAGTAAAATGAACAACATTAAAAGGCAACCTGTTTAAGTTTCTCCATTAAGGATAATGGTGGATAATATTATTTTCATTGTCTTTTAGTTTTTATTTTATGTTAACCCTTATTGTTCAAGAAATACAACAAATAACTTTTAAATAAAATCAACCCTTAAACATTTCAGTGTTATACTGATTGTTACAGTATTCTATTCTTAAAAACTACCATTATATTTTTTTTATTTATTAAAATTAATTTTCAATGGATTAAAATAAAGAATATTGAAAATTTTATTTATTTTTGTTTGCTAACCTGCAATTTTCTTACAATAAAATGAACAAACTGTATGGATAACAATTTAAGTATATAGTGACTATCTTCCAATGTAATTCCCTAAAAAGAAGAAGAGAAAAATAGACAAGAGCGTTGAGAAAATGAGAAAGCCATAATTGCATCCATTCGAAGCCCATTTCGTTGGCGTTTGGTTCGTTCGTTCGGTTCATTCGCCATGTTCACCCTTCGACTTCGGGGGGGAAATGCGCCCACCGCTTCTTCCGCTTTTAATACGGTTAAGCACTCGTTGGCGTACATTTGTTATACCGACTGTGCCCTTAGTGCTTCTATCTAATACTTGCTTCCGAATCTATTTTATTTTTATTTCGTTACAGCTTTTTTCCTCTTAAAATTCCACGTGGAAAACTCTCCCTAAGAAAATGCAAAAATTCAAATGTCAAAAATAAACAAAAAATTAGGAGTTAAACACGAAATGAATCTTGTTGCAGTCATTTTACTTAATCATAACTCTCATTAAAACTTTTGTTACAGAATTACCGGATAATCCTCCGGCGATAAGCGTGGGGCACGAGCCGTTGGATGTTGGCGACACGTTGCGAGCCAACTGCTCGTCGCCACCATCTCGCCCGCCCGCATTATTAAAATTTCTGCTGAACAACATCGCGGTAAGTAACTCTAGTTTTTCCATGCAAGTGTCCTTTCTCTGTTCGTCCTGTTTGGTGTTCGTCACTCCATCTGGTAGTTAGTAATAAGTTAGCGCTTGCCAACCTTGTCAACAATGTCGTGAGCGGCGTCGTCGCCCGATATTTAATTATTAAGCCATTTGTTTAATTAGTTTTTAGTTAATTAGGTTAATTGCGTGTCGTGCAGAACGACGGTCCCTTTTGTTTTAACAAGGCGGTACATGTACCACACGCAGCAATTACACTTACTCTAGTACAAATAACAGAAGGATAAATGGGTAAGGAAAACAAGGATAAAACGGGAAATATACACGGGATAAAAATAGTTATAAAAATGTAATTAAAAGGATTCTTGGGATTATTATTGAAAAGAGATTTTTTGTTTGTTTGCAATGTCGATTTTAATTAAGGTTGCAAAAGCTCCCTAATCATTAATTAATTAAATTTCTGATTAAAGTCAGTTTCTATGGAGATTTCATAATTCATCAAACTATTCAATTTTAAAACTCTATTATTCAATTGTGTTAGCAATTTTCTTTATACACTTATATACGATGTGTTCAA
>JASKGN010007501.1:0-12268 GCA_030556245.1 Falagria sp. GC000072 | reverse complement strand
TGGATATGAGAATTGCAGGAAAACAAATTCAGAAAGTTATTACAACAAGGTATTCTTAAGCTAGAGCTAATCAAACATGAACGATGTGTGTTCATTTATTTTAAATAGTTGTTGCATCGTAAACTACATCTTGTTATTGATTGTTGTTGATGATAGGTGTCATTTTTCTGTTTGAGTTTTTAGAGTTTAGTCGTAGATAAAATTTACATTGCGTTTGTTTCTTTATGACGGAATTATCTGAATGAAATTAGATATGGAAACAATACATGCCTAAATAATGCGTCTATTATGTCAATTTTTCAATTAAAAAACTGGTTCGAATAATATAAAAAATGAAAATGGAAAATGAATCGATTAAAATTAAGGAAATATTTAATAAGATATATTTGATTTTTGATTGCAATACTTTTTTTGTTTTGTTTTAATATTAAAGTAGAAAAACTATATTTTTTGTTAATAGAAAGAATTTGATTATTTAAATAAAAAGAAAATCTGGTTATTTAAATAATTTAAATTTTAATTGTTAAATAGTGTTGTTAATAATTTTCATAAGTTATAGAAAACTTTTGTGATAAATTTGTTTAAAGATTTAAAAACTTTGAATTAATTTATATTTATGTGCAATTTTCGAAGGATTCTTAGAATTCGAAAACAAATAATTTTGAGGAAACATCTGCTGAATGTTTCCTCGCCGGCTGTGCTGACAATAATAATGGCTATCACACAAATGATCTTTTTACGAAGACTTTTGTTGTGATGCCAATAATTTAGGATTAAATAATACTAATAATAATTATAAAAGGAATAGATAAATATTAATATAATAACAAGATGTGTTTCAATCACAAACTTTTTAATATCTCAGTGATATTTCTAAGTTTGTAGCACATTTTGTTATAGTAAATTATAAAAATAATTAATTATCGTTAATAAATATAAGATATTTATAGATATGAATATATAACGAAAAATACAATATTATTAGAATCTACAAAAACGTATCTAAATTGAGTGCAAGTCAAACCAAAAAAACCGTTGCTAGTACATATGCAATTACAATTAAACTCAAAATAACAATTTGTAAAATATGTACTTATAAATAAGAATTTAATTTTGGGCAGTGTAGACTGTCCAAACAAAATACAAACTGTGGTGCATGAAATAAATTATTGTAATAATTAAATTTATTTGGTTAACATTATTCTTATGTAAAAAAATATCATTCATACCTAAATAATTATAATTGTTTGTAAATTATGCACAATTTAAATCGCACTAATTGCACTTAATGCACAATTGCACACTATTTTTAATATAAGCACTGAATTATTGTTAATTTCGGCACATTTCATTCATCAGTGCACACACAAATATATTCACAATGCATGAAGAAAACAAAAGAATTTATGAATTAAAGCACTCAGTAATAATTCTTATTTCAGAGCCGCTTCGATTTGTGAAATCACGACAGAATTTAATGAAATATGAACGATATGTGCAATATATTTAACTATATAAAATATTGGTGCAATGATAAATATAAGATTCACTTTTCTCTTGATATATACAAACGTATATTTCTATGTGTAAATTTCAAATGTGTATATGCGATATGTAAACTTAAATTATATCAAGCATTTGTCATGAAAAGAGTTCAAATTTAGATGAATTTGGAATTGGTCAAGTATAGATAGATATAGAACATTATTGTAGATAACTTGTTGGGAAAAAACTCATTGTGAGCAATGAAATGAATATCATGTACATTTAATTAGACTAGATATTTTATCAATTATCTATTGTAACTTACTTCTAGTCTGGAAATACTACGAATTAATTGTTGTACATTTCATAATTTATGTTGGTCTAAGTAATTTTTAAAAACAAATGATATTGATGTGGTAAAATAAAAAATTCAATTTGGGAATTTATAAATCTGGAAAGATTTGAATATTTAATTTTATCATGTAAAGATTTAAAAATATTTAAATGCAGTTTAACAGTTAACTAATTATTAGGTGAATATTGTATATATATAACCGTTTTGTAAATATGCTATTTTTCAAACGTAAATTATTTATAAAAAAATAATTTGTTTATTTAAATTTGATTAGAGCTAGTTTTACAGTTTGTTTAAATAAAAGTTAACGTAGAATTTTTATTTACTAGATTTAATTTTAGTTAGTTTTATAGCAAATTTCAAAAGAAAATATAAAAATCATTTACACAAAGAAAAATATATCTCTTCTCTCTCTGGTCAATAAACTTCACATTACAATTTGTGTAATGTGAAATCAGTAGTTGACTTCTATCGCTTTTTAATTAGTAAATTATAATTTAAATTTATTTTCACAAAAATTAAATAATTTATATAAACTTTGCCACAAATGAAAACTAAGATATATAATATTTAATTACATAAAATACGTTGGTTTAAATTAATTATTATATTTTGATTGTCAAAATTATTTGTTGTTCAATCAAACAGTTATAATATTATCTGCATAATTGTTAATTAAACACAAAATAACTGTTTGATTGCATCACCTAATTATATATCATCAGCAATTCATAGTGTAGAGGCAATAAATAGAGAAATTATCTAAACGTAATGTAACCAAAATTATAAGACCACTTAAATTATTGTAAACATATTCTATTCTATGATGTAAACCAAGAGATTGTTAAATATTAAACGAATTTTATTCATTTTAAAAATTACAATCTAAATCCTATTGAAAATCAATCTCTTGGTAAAATAACAAATGTATTTACACAACTATGAGAAGATCTAGCAGAAATACAAATGAAGATAATAATATAAAGACAATACAAATTTAATTAAGAAAAAAATTATTCAATGCCAGATTCTTTAATTAATTTGGCAATTTATATAACAACACAATGAATTAAAATCAAGCAAAATAAAGAAGAGAATGAAAATATTATATCAACCAATACAAAGGATATGAGAAAATTATATGAGTTTTGATCCTTTAGAAATAAGCAGCAATTAAAAATGAAAGAAAATTATGAATTATTACGAATACATATAACTAAACTCTCATTTTGTGTCCATAGTAAAATTCCTGTGTGTATTTCGTCGATGTTTTAACAAATACTCCTATTAATTTGTTATATTAAGATTACAAATAAGAAGAATAAATTGTGAAAGATAGTAACTAAGAGAATTGAAAACATCAAACATATGTCAAACATGTATTAATCTTAAGAGAAAAATTTGTTAATAAATGTTTTGTTTTGCTGGGAAAATTGCACAATTCTTGAATTTTTAAGAATCATATTTATGCACATACTCTTCCTCCGGAAGTATCAAAAATCGATTGAAAAACTTCCACAGGACATTTATAGGCAACACAATAAACAACAGGTCCTGAGCCAAGAGCAGTATTATAAACGATATAAGTAGCACCAGATGATGCCACATCTTTAGGTTTTTCTCGAATTTCAACCATTGTGTTATCAGCTTGTTCCGTAACTACAGCAGTATAATTACCAGTAGAACTTGCTGTATTATTATTGGTTTTCGGAATCTCGTTAAAAACAGTACAATTCTCAAAACTCTCCTTAGGTTTTCCAACATCACTTGGATTAACATTAGAAATATAAGTTGCATTTTCTAAACTTGGACGTCCTCCTCCACCTAAAAATAATAAATTAATTTAAAAGCGATAACAATTTAATAATGGGCAATAAAGACAATAGAATGACATACCTGCTGGAACATAATTTGTTAGAAACGAAGTAACTTCACTTTGATTTCCAGTAATTTGTGAAACATTATTAACATTAGGTATTTCACCAGTTGGAAGTGATGAATTACCACCAGTTGTTGGTAATTGACCAACAATACCACCAACATTACTGGTATTAGTAACTCCACCAGCAGCATTTGTTATACTGGACGTATTATTAGAAACATTAGGTAATCCACTTATAGCGGTTTTGTTGTTAACTGCATCCATGAGTCCACTAGTATTACCACTTGCAACACCATTTGCAGAATTTGCCAAGCCATTTACAGTTTCTTGATTGGCAATTTCTCCTGCTGATTTAACTGCACCATTGACAGATTCTTGATTAACTAGGTTCCCTGCAGGACCAGATAAGTTACCCACAGGGAGCCCATTGGTAAGATTATTACCGGCACCACCAGTACCCATAAGATAAACTAACTCTACAGCTTTTGGACCATTTTCATTTACAGTTTGAAAAACTTCACCGTTACCAGGTTGTGGCACCATTTGTTGTAATTGATTCAGTTGTCCCATACCTACAGTTCCATTTACATTTTTCAACACATCCTGAGGATTTGTTCCCAATTGTGTAGCATTTACATTATTCAACACATCTTGTGGATTTGTTCCCAATTGTGTTGCATTCTTGAGAACTGTATCTGGACTTGTTCCTAAAGATTGAGATGCATTTTGCAAAACTGTGTCGGGATTGTTTACATTTGGTAAATTTTGACTTGGTAAACTTGGTAAATTGCCAAATTGTCCATGTACATTGTCTATAAATAAAATGAAAAGTAAAACGGTATTTTGATACTTGTACATTTTGCTAAAAAATAAAAAATTATAAATGGGAAAATAATAATTTTATGTTTTATCATGTACAGTTAAATAAATAGTTTATCTTTTTTATTTTAATGTCGTATTATTTTAATCTCAAAGTAAACATAAAACATACACAAATCCTTGAATTTACATCCAGGAATTTTGAATTAGACCGAATGTACACTGAAACGGTAATTTTCAGATATGTTGAGATTGGTTCTTGGAACACCACGGTATAGAGCGGACCGGTCGCGGTGTACCTTCGGTCTAAGTTGCTAATAATATTTAATTATCAATTTTAAGCTACACATGTTTTTGTAATTACTTCTGTCATCGCACCACCATAGACTAAATTTTCTGCAGGACTAGTAGCATTATTGTATAAATTTGTTAAAGCATACAAAGCACCAATTTTTAGTGTATTTTCTATGAGACAATTATATATAATTCTAGACTTCGTAATATTGGGCAATATTTGAGAATAGTAATCATTCAAGTAATTTTAAGAAATAAAAATTTTCGGTAGCATAATTTTTTATTGTACTATTTTAAATTACACATATATTACGAACCACTGCTACCATAAAACCACCATAAATTAAAGTTTCAACTGGAGTGGTGCCATTTTGGACTAAATTTGCTAAAGTATTCAAAAGACCAATTTGTAATACATTGGCAGGAGCTTTAACAATATTGATAATAGCGGAATTAATGGGTTTATATATTGCTTGTGTTGCGTTAGTTCCAGTAATTGTAGAATTTAATGCCTCTATGGGCTGTTTTAAAACTGTGCAGTTAGTACTATTATTTTGAATCAAGCTACCTACAAATTTATTTAGCATGAATATTATAAACCATAATTAGAAAATTTTAATTATTACCATTTATTACATTAACTACTGAGTTCTGTATATTTTCAATAACTTTATCCGGTTCAGTAATATTTAAATCTGGGCCACCCATATCTTTTACAATATCTGTAACACCTTTAGTAACATCGCCTACTTTTGTTGCATTTGCAATAGCAGTTATGAAGCCAGTAGCATTACCAAGACTTGGAAGATTTGAAAAAGATAAGTTTTGTCCAATTCCACCCATTTGTAGTAAGGCAGAGAAAATTTCTTGCTGATCATTGTTAATTAAGTAGTTAACATATTCACCAAACTGCTTGGTCTGATTAGCCAGATCACCTAGATTACCTAAATTTTGAGTTACATTATTTATAGGTATATCAGCAATTACAGGTATGTTTTCAGTTATATTTTGAATTGGATTTTGGGCATTTGATAGCATATCTTCAATTTGGCCAAGAGGATCTAAAATAATTGTAATAATAAAATTTGAAACTTATTAATGGATAATTTTACTACTGTCTTGTGCGTCACAAACTAATATGATACTAAAACACAACACACTTAATTTAAAATAAAATCCTTTCATTTTTGTTATATTTTTGCTAGATTGAAGTGGCAGGCAAATTACATTACCAAGTATTCATATTTTTATAGAATACACTGGAATCATATACTAATCTTTAGATAATCTCATTTACGTAAATAAGAAGATTAAAACAATATGCTTTTAAAAAAATGAGAAATGAAATGTGATAGTATGAAAAGTGTAGATTCAAAAACACCAAACTATGCTGTACTGTTATCTATTAAAATATCATACATATTATATTTGAAAAGATGTAATAATTGATATTAATAGAGATACATTAATAAGGCCAGCTTCCACAAGTTGGAAAATTCTCAGGAGGATCAAGCATCTCATCATTCTCACCAACTTTCAGAACGAAATCCATACCCTCGTTGGAATGTATATCAATATGACAATGCGTTATCCAATAGCCTACAAGATTATTCAATCTTTAACAAATTATTTTAGGTATAATTAAAATGACAAAACTTTTCCCTTACGCTGATACACATTACCCGTAAATTTTCAACGCAATTGCAACTTACCTGGATTATCCGCAATGAATCTAATTATAGAATAGCCACTTTTAGGCACTGCCATTGTATCTTTAAGAGGTGGATAATGAAAATTACGCTTGATTTGACCCAATTTATCCATTTCAATAAACTTTTCTTTTGAAATAAAATTACGAGGAGTTTCGCCAATAGCAACGACTCTGAACGAATATCCATGTACATGCATTGGATGTAATGCTGGGGAATCCTAATGAAAAATATTATTTATATATCAACACTAAGTTTGTAATTAGATCTACTAACCTTAAGAAAAACAATCTCTACTACTGCTCCTAAAGGAACCTAACACACAAAAAATATGAAATATTGGTTAACTACACTACAATTATTGTAATCATCTTACTTCTAGAACATGAAGACAACGACATATTGTTTCAGAACAGTTTTTATCTTTCACTGTTTCCGAGTTGCAGAATTGAGATGAGTCAATAGATCTTCTTGCAGGTAATAATGGCACATCTGGTTTCATGTATGAAATTTTATTGAACTGAGGAGTTCTTACACGAAATCTTGCTTCAACTAAAATGTAATTTTTATGTTGTTATATTCTAATTAATAAATTTTGAGTTTACTTACCTTCGTCATAGCCATAGAATGGATATCGATTATATAAAGGATGATCAATTGCACTCATATCAACATTGATAAAAAATCTATAAGGATTCTTAGTATTTAAACCATATTCGCTAACATACAGAGATTTTAATTCATCAACATTGATGAGTTTTGAATATCCTGTGACATTGATTTTATTCATTGGGTTTAAAATCACACCGCCTAATGGTGCTGCATTTTCATATGTTGGTATTTGTGGAAGTATTATTTCTGATTTTTTATATTGCAATGTAGCTAGAGAATATGATTTAAGTCGTGCGCATGTATGATATCCTTTAGCTTTTATAAAATACGTGCTTGATGGCTGGTTTGCATGTAAAATAAAATCATATCGTTCTGCTATAGTTGCAACGAACGAATCAACTAAAACATATCACGATAAATAAAATGTTAATTGATATGATTTGTTTTTATTACCTTCCACCGGTTCAACATCATATCCATCCACAGCGATAATTGTCATTTTATGTCCTTCAATAGAAATTTCTAAAGGACAATCAAAGAAACCAACATGAATAAATCGGAAGCGATGTCGTTTACCCTAAACAAAAATTATCTGTAAAAATTAACAAAGTAATAATTCTTAAATCAATTCAAATTACATTCTCAACAATAAAATTAGCCATAGGAGTATTAGTAATATTATTACTGAATTGTGGTCCTAAACCATTAATTAAAATTCCTGTGGGTTCTAATCTACCGCCTGCAAACAAAGATTCTGTCAAAACATCAAGTCGGAGTCTGTCATTCCAATCACCAGCCATTATCACATGACTAGACAAATCAGTATCATACAAATAATAATGTTTGTTCTGTTTAGGTGGTTGTCGAATAATTAAAGCCCCAAATGCTCCATCGCCATGTTGCATTTCTAACAAAAGTTTCCAAAAATTAAACAATTTCAAAGATAGCAATAAAATACTTACCAAAATGGGTATGCCACCAATAAGTACCAGCATTATCAGCCCAATATTCATAAGTGAAATTATTGTTATAATAAATTGGGCATTGTGTAACAAATGGTACACCATCCATATAAGGATCTCTTTTCATATGTTGTCCATGCCAATGAATAGCTGTAGATTCACCATCAAGTAAATGATTTTCAAAATGTGCCATAATTTCATCGCCTTGGCATACTTCAATAGCAGGAGATGGTATCTGGCGGTTCATTACCATCACAGTACGTTTTACTCCACCAGCAACAATACAATCCTTACGGAAACAATCAGATATTGGTGATGGACAACCCCAGCATGCTTTACTCATCGTATAAAATGTTTCCAAGCTGAATGAGAAGTAACAACTCATACGACGACCATCACATTCACGGTTACACAATTTCCCATCTACATATCCTTTTGGTATGCCATTGCTTTGTTTAGGATGTTTTTTATATAAAGTCGATGTATGTCTTGATGATGAGGAAGGAGTTGAAGACGACGGAGAAGATAAAGATTCTGAACATTTACCTTGAATTTAATTAAAAAAAAACAAAAATATTAATTATTTTAAAAAAGAAAACTTCAAATTATTTAAACTTACTTCTCTTCTCTGTCCAACCATTTTCAATAAAGAATATTGCAAATATCAAAATAATTATTAAGTATTTCATGATTTGATGGCTTGCAAAACTTTGTAAAATTGTATAAATTGAAATTGGTATATATACATATATTGGGCAAATTAATTACACTAATTTAAAAAATTTAGCAATTTAGTATTTATTAGTATATTTATTGTAAATTTAATATTTGAAACCATCCGTATCTATTAACGAATTATCACGTTGACCAAGTAAAACCTGATTTATCAAAGAATTCAAGTCACGACTTTATCATTTCTACGTGGCTTGAAGTATGTTTATTAGAACTTTATATAAATTATCATAAAAGTATTTTAAATTGGGTGTAATGCAGGACATATTATTATACATTAAAAATTAAACAAACAATTATATGAATTCCATAAATAGCTAATAATTTTTTAATTTGAATTTAAGCAGGTATCAATTTTCTAAAATGTCATGTTGTACAAACGACTCTCCAAATGTCTCGCCTACCATCTAAGCTACATGTCAGATAATATGCAATTCATTTAGCACTTAAAAATCAGGGTGCATGTTAACTAGATATAATATGATATCTCTAAATTCGTTCTATTATCAACTTTCCAATTCTATACGATTTTATGCTCCATAATGTCCCGGTCTGAAACAACAACTTAAACCTGTTGTTTTAATAAATTAAAACAACAGGTTGCAAGTATCATTTTGCAATAAGTTTTTATTAAAACATGTACCAATTTTTCATAATAATTTTTTTTTATACAAATAATAATAATTAAAGATTTCTGTATTATTACCAAAAATTCAATATAAATCTCACTCAATTCAATACAATTTTATTTCTAAATCAAATTGGAATCAGGGGTTTCTTGAGATTGAGGTATAGGATACAAAGTAGGTTAAGGGTAGGTTAAGTATAGAGTCTGGTGAATGCATGGGGATTTTTTTACCTTAAAAGAAAATTAAAAACAAAACTCATAAAATTTCAGTCCCTCACTGTAAATTAATACAATATTTAAAAAAAACTCTGTTATCTATTTAGTGAATATATTATTTATTTGCTCCCTAATTTAATTACATATTTTTTAGCATTGATATTTTGGACAAATATAATAATAATATTAGAAATGCTTTAATTCAAATAATGTGGCCAATTTCCACAAACAGGGAAATTCTCAGGAGCCTCCGGCATCTCATCAACATCTCCAACTTGCAAAACAAAAGCCATACCTTCGCTTGCATGTGTATCAATATGGCAATGCATCAGCCAAAAACCTAAAATTATTAATGAAATATCAATAAATTTGATAAATAAAATTATAATAGAATTAAATATTGCGTACCTGGATTATCTGCAATAAACCTGACAATAGCATAACCCCCTTTAGGAATTGCCACTGTATCCTTAAGAGGTGGATAATAATAATTTCGTTTAAACATGCCCTTTCGATCCATTTCAATAATCTGTGCTCGGGTAAAATTACGACCAAATTCTCCTACTCCAACAACTCTATATGAATGACCATGCAAATGTAATGGATGTAATGTTGGTGAGTCATCCTGGTCAAATAATTCTACAAACACCAATTCTACCACAGCTCCTAATGGTACCTAGTAAGTAAAACAATTTTAATATAGATTTAAATATCTTTATTCATAATTAATACTTACTTGTATAACATGTGGACACTCACAAAATTTATTCTTGCAATCTTGATCTCTCATAGATTCTTCATTACAGAATTCTGATGATTGCAGAGTATTCCTTGCAGGTAGAAGTGGAACGTCTAAATTTTTATGAGTAATTCGATTTAACTGAGGAGTTCTTACAGCAAAGTTTGGATCAACTATAATTGAGGATGTATTAATACTTTTTTTTTCGTAATAAATATTTATATTTTATATTTTTACCATCATTATATGAATAATACGGATATCGTTGAAACGTAGGATGATCAATTCCGCTCATGTCCACAGTGATATAATATTTATAAGGATTTTTAGTGTTTAAACCATATTCACTTACGTGAACTGATCGTAACTCATCTATATTTAAGACTTTTGAATATCCTGTTGCATTGTTTTTACTGATCGGATTTAGAAGCTATGCAAAATGTTTAGAAAATAAATAAAATTTATTGCTTAATTTTTAGATTACTTACCACACCACCAGTTGGGGCAGAATTGTCATATGTTGGCATTTCACTAGGAAGAACTAAATTTGATCCTTTATATTGCAAAGTAGCCAAAGTAAATGTTTTAAGGCGTTCGCAAAGTAAATATCCTTTGACTTTAATATAATAGGTGCTTTTAGGTTGATTAGCATTGATTATAAAATCAAAACGTTCACCAGAACTTGATACAAATGAATCAACTGTAAAATACAAATTTATTCAATAAAATTTTTAAGTAAATATTAGTGTTTATAATACCTTCAACTGGTTTAACATCATATCCATCTACAGCAATAATTGTCATTTTATGTTCTTCAATAGAAAATTCCAAAGGACAATCAAAGAATCCAACATTGATAAAACGGAAGCGATGACGTTTACCCTAAACAAAAATTATTTTACACATAAAAATAAATTAAATTTACTTAAGTTAAGTTACTTTTTCCACCACAAAATTAGCCATTGGAGTATTAGTAATATTATTATTGAATTGTGGTCCTAAGCCATTGATTAAAATTCCCGAAGGTTCCAAAAAGTCTCCTGCTAAAGCATAAGCTTCAAAAATATCAAGCCGTAATCGATCATTCCAATCGCCGGTCATTATCACATGACTAGATAAATCAGTATCATACAAATTATAATGTCTATTTTGTTTCGGAGGTTGACGAACGATAAAGCAACCAAATACACCATCCCCACGTTGCATTTCTAACAAGAATTTAAGAAATTAGCATTTTAGAAAGTAACTAAAAATATTTTAATTTAATAAATACTTACCAACATGAGAATGCCACCAATATGTCCCAGCATTATCTGCCCAAAATTCATAAGTAAAATTACTATTAAAATGAATCGGGCATTGGGTAACAAATGGTACACCATCCATATATTGATCCCTTTTCATATGTTGACCATGCCAATGAATTGTTGTGGCTTCACCATCAAGCATATGGTTTGATAAATGTACCATTACTTCGTCACCCTGGCACACCTCAATAGCTGGACCAGGTAATTGTCGGTTAATTACCATTACAGTACGTTTTACTCCACCGGCAACGATACAATCTTCTCGGAAACAATCTGACACAGGAGATGGACAACCCCAGCATGCTTTACTCATACTGTAAAATGTTTCTAAGGTAAATGAGAAGTAACAACTCATACGACGACCATCACATTCACGATTGCATAAGGTTCCATCCACATATCCTTTTGGTATACCATTGCTTGACGTAAGTAGGTATTTCTTGTTCTTATAACCGTGTGTATGTTCGGAGGAAAATTTTCCAGAACTTGAGGAAGGTGAAGACTTTGATGCAGACGCAGATGCAGACG